>JAWRVF010000995.1:0-125269 GCA_036785485.1 Physcomitrellopsis africana
TTGCTTCTATAAATACCATCTAACTAAGAGCTACATGGCGATATTCTATAGGACCTCATACACGTGTCTAATTTGTAAGACACGTGTCAAACTTGCACGACAAGTTTCTCACATGTGCACCACGTACTTGGCTTGTTCCGCAAGCTACCAACATGTGTGACACATGGCTAGCTTGTTCCACAAGCTATCAACATGTGCGCCATGTGGCTAGCTTGTTGACCAAGTTTCTAACCTACCAATCACCTATAGACATGTATAAAGGTGATTCCGCATCTATAAAGCTTCTAAGAAGCTTTTCTATCAGATATTATCAAATTAATTTATTTTATTTATTTCTATTGATCTATATTATTTAGATAATTACTGAAGTAAATCTTATGTCCGTAATACATAGAAGCAAAGTTGGTCTTAACAATAGCAAAGCAATAAGGAGTAATTGCATCCATTAATCTTAATGTTTATAAATAATTGATCAACACAAGTGCTTAAAGATTTGCATCTATCTTTTTCTTTGAATTGTATTATAAATATTTTCTATCAAATAGTTCACAAATTTACTTATTGCATAAAATAGAAGAATACTTTAAATATATTGTCATTGTTCTTCCACTTAAAAATGCATATTCTATAAGGCTATTATTTCTTGGTTTTTTTGCTAAATTATATTTTTTTTAGTTAATATTCTTAAAAAAAGAATGTGCTTTCATCTACAAGTATATCAATAATCAAATATTAATCTAATAAGCTTAATAAGAAATAAGAATAATTTTATAAAAGACATGTTTCAAAATTCTTTCAATACAAAGACAAATACATGTAACAATATTTTTAAAACAAATTGTAAATATTAAAATTTGAAATTCTAAAACAAAAATAAAATTTGATGTTTAAAAAAATATATAATTTCTTATTCAACATATCTTAGAATTAGAATTGATTTAATTGCCATGCTTTTAAGATTTTTCTTTATATTAATTGCATTATAATACTTTTGAAATTTTTCTTAAAATCTTTTAAATTTAAATTCTTTTGAGATTTACATAAACCTAGCAGAAGTTGTTTTGTTTTTATATTTAAGAAAAATTCTTTAATATATTCTTTGACTATAATTTGCTTATTATCTCATCTATATTATCAATACATTGTTTATTAAGTATTAGAGTTAAATGATCTTTGGTGGCTAGTTTGTTAATCCATTAATGGATAGAATATCATCCAAGCCAAACTTCCATCTTTATGGCAAACTTGTCAAAGACAAGGTGAAAATAGTTTAATAGCTTGGTTGTAGATTCTTGACTTTCTTTAGGTAAACTAGTCCTAATTTGCAAGTAAGTGATGGTTTGTAATGGATATATATCTTCAAAGAAGTGGAAGAATACTAGAATATTAGATTAAGCAAGTTTGATTGTCTAGGCATTGCCATATTTATTAGGCTATGAGATGCCTCTATAAATTTTATTTGACTATTGGTTGCTATTTTAGTACATTCATTTGCACTTCCAAAGTAACCAATATCATCAAGAAACACATCTTCTATTCTATTCTTTTTCAATAGACTACAACAACAATATAAGCTTTAATGTTAGACCTCTATACCTTCAACACTTATTTTGCATTGTTAAATCTCATGTTTAAGTCATACTTGGAATAGACAACAATGCTCCTTGTTCCCACTGTCACACTTGTTGTAGTGTATGTTATAACAAACTTGAGAGTTGTGAAGTATGATGAAGGTATTTAAATTATGTTGGTATTTTAAATGAGATGCAATGGTAGTACTTTGTGCTACAAATCATATAATATTCAATTACAATTCCCTTCCTAATACCAAGGCTTTAACCTCAAGGTGTACTTGGATTTATATGCTACATTGTTTTATCACTGATTCATGGTTTTGTTATTATTCAAATATGTTCTTTCTTTAAAGACTTACATAATAATTGTTACAAAAGTATAAATTATTGAATAAATAGAATATATTTTTTTATCTTATTCTATCTTAGTTGGACTTTCAATACATATATATATATATATATATATATATAAGACTTGACTTATTTTTTAACTATTCAAAAAATAATAAAATTAAATTTAAAAGAATTCTTTATTATTTATATTAAAAAAAAATTATATTGAAGTTGCTCTATTGGTACAAAAGATTTGGTCATTAATCAATTTTAATGTTAGAATATTATTTTTTTATAAATTTATTTTAAAAAAAACAATCTACATTATGAAATCCAAAGAATTTTGAGATACAAAAATTTCTTATATAAATTATTTTATTAATACCATATAAGATACAAATATCAATTTTTAACTTAATAATTAAGAATTTTTGACAATATTAAAAATCAAGACTTTTATATATTTGTATTAATATTAGAATGACTATTATTTTGCTTTTTGATATTAATGATTTATTTTACAAAGTGATAGTTTTTGTTGCATTTGTTTATTTTGATATCTTTTAAAAGCTAAAATTATTCTCAATTATTCTTCAAGCTAGAAGATCTCAAATTATCTTATTTTTGAATTAATTTATAATCTTATATGTATTTCTATATCTTAAAATTGTTACAATAATAATATTTTTTTGAACTATATGATTTAATCAACTATAATCTAACACATACTCTTCTTATAAAATATTCAAAATTTAAAACAAAACAAAACAAAAATAATTCTTTAAATTTCCTATCATAAAATAATTAGTAAACTTATTTAATTTAATTATGGCTGTATTAACATTGTTCTTATTACCAAAATTTAAAATTATTGCATGCACAAAACAAAAATTTGATACATAAAATTATCAAAAATATTTGAAGGTATTGAATTGCATACAAAATTAAGAAATAAGCTTTAAAAAAATCTATTTTTATTGATTAAAAATATTAAATCCAAGTATATGGACAACTAATTTAATTAAAAATCAGAAATTTTATATGTATCTTAACTTTAAAACAAGCTATTCATTTGATATCTATATATAGAAATAAAAATAAAATCTAAAATATAGTTTTAAAGTACTAAACTAAAGTATTAGTCTTTTTAAATACCTCAAAAAAATGTTAATGACTTAATGCATTATTTCCTAACCTTACTATTAAAAAGAATACATCCATAAATAAATAAAAGTCTATCAAGTCATTAAGTTAGATTTCATTGTGAATATCCAATCTTATGGCAAAGTTTCATTTTAATAAAAATAAATCATCTTATACATATTTAAAGTAATAATTAAAGTCTAAATAATAATTAAAAACTTCTATACTTTAATAATTTATTTGAAGATAATCACATTCTACAAATAATTTAAATTTCTTAGAAAATAAAAATTTTATACTAAAATAATTTATCTTATTTATTTATTTTTATAAAATTTCAGAAATAAGTCAGGTCAAAATCATCTTATAAATATTATAAAATAAAAAAATTATATGAGAACTATCTAGTTTTATATATTCTTTACTATTTTGTCTAAAATATCTTAATTATAAAACAAGCACTTTGGTTTTTCTAAACTTTGATATAAGCTCTAGCAATGTTTTGCTCTAAGTGTTTGTTCAATCATCTTTTAGTTCTTTTGAATCAAATTCTATTGTTTTATGAAAAAAAAACTAGACAAAAGAGCATTTACAAAGTAAATTATATAGTTTAGGAAAAAATTCTAATAAAATTTGGATGAATTTGATGAGTCCATAAATTTATTGGATTCATATTAATAAAGTAAAAAAAAACTAGATTGCATTCAAAATACATAGTATGTATATATATATATATATATATATATATATATATATAATTATAGTTATATATATACATATAAAGATAAAATATCATTATTTGATTTTAAATTAAGACACTTAGATATCATTTTAAAAGAAATAAATTAAAAATTAAAAATATATTTAGTTTAAATTAGCTATATTAAAGCATTATTATTATAATCTTTAAAATTAATCTTAAAATGATATATTTTATTATTATTATTTTATTTTTCTTATAAATATTTTTTACATATTTGTAAATTTTAGAATATAGTTCTTTTATTTTAAAATATAATTTTTTCAAATTTTTTTTATCAATTATTAAAAAAAAAATTAAGATGTTATTGTATTAAAAATTATAAGTATAAAAATTTGATTAACTTTGATAAAGATTTATTAAGTTAATCTAATTTAAGGCTTATTATTTTTACAAACGGATATATTTATAAACTATTCCAAATATAAATTTTGATTAAAATAAAGTATGTACAATTAATTATATGATATATATTATTTTTTATTATTTATTATTTTTTGTTTTTCAAAGGTAACATTGACCATTATTGACGCAATTTATATTTTCAATTTAATAATTAAGTCATGCCTTATACAAAAACCTATAAAAAAAGATTTAATATTCATTTTTAAGTTTACATATAAAAAAATAATTTTAAAAATAGGCTTTTTAAGATTTTTAGAATCTGAATATCTTGTTTAAACTCCAAATGAGATGTCAAGGGCTGTTGAGGCCTATGGTATATACCTAAATCATGTTTTGGCACATAAGATGAAGATTAATATTTTAAATTAACATACTTGTTTGAAGGAGTGTTTTGTTGCATGTGAATTTTTTTTTAATATTTGGTACATTAATGTAACTATTTAAAGTTTATTGATATATATATATATATATATATAAACATCTAATATTATATCACTTTTGTATGTAATAACCAAGCAAACTGTGATTTTGCACCATAGAAATTTATTACTATATATTATTTAAAATAATAAAATAGTGGATATTGATTAAATCCAATATTTGTTTCTTGATATCTTTATTTAATTTTATTTATTTATTGTAATAAAATTACTTTTGCTTGTATCATATTTTATTAATTATTATATTTAAAATAATTTTAATTGAATTGAATATTTTAAGCTTTAATATTTAAATGCTTCTTCTATTGTTCTTCCAATATTAAGTTCTGATAGCTTTTTTATAATTTCGTAATTATGAGTTTTTAACCAAATTATAGATACATACACTTTTTATAAGATTAAGTTTTAATTATGTAAATGATAGTTTTAAAATATAATCAATTATATTTTACCTTATTATTATTTTTTTATTTACTTGATATTATAATTGCTTATTTTAGTAAAAATTATATAAAAAAAATATATATTTTTAAATTTTTAAATAAATATTATTAAAATATACCAACATATTGATTATATATATAAAATAAACATTTTAAAATTTTTGATATATATAAATTATTTTTATTAATAAAAAAACTACTATATATATATATTAAATCTAAAGTTAGTTTTAAATCAATTTGATTTGATTTTTTAATCAAAATAATAATCTTACTACAAATATATAATATAATAAACTATAAAACTATATATATATATATATATATATATATATATATTACAAACAACATTACTATAAATCAATAAGTTCAATTTAAATCAACTTTCATGACAATTCTTACATAGCTATAAAAGTAACAACAAAATTCTATAATTTCACCTTTCAACAAATTATTTTTAAAAAATTGTTAAAAATAACCACCCAATTCATCTATGTAAGATATAAATAGAATTACGAAGAGAGTAATCATCAAAAGAAAAGTGGTTTGCGTTGTTAGACAATCCTCTAGGAGTAGAGCTTGGCACCCTTCAACTTCACCCTCAACCTCCCTCAATCACTCAATGGTGTGTAAATTAGGGCTGCAAAAGGATTCCACGCTTCGGAATCCGTCAGGGGCTATTGCCACGAAGCATCGCCATCGCCATTCCAATGCCATACCGACCTCGTCGACCTCGTTGTCGCTAGGGTATGTGCAACCACGAGGAGACGGAGGCTCTATCGACACTACTTATTTGCCCGTGTGATTGTTCACGAGCTTCTTCGCAGATCGCGAGGAAGGGCACCGAATTCGCAGTTGACGCGAGCATGCTAGAATGGCGACGTCCTCACGCAACGTCGTGGTTTGCGACAATGGTACTGGGGTACGTCGAAGGATTCTCACTTCGTTTTCTCAGATGCTTCAAGCCAATGTGCCTGGTTCCTTGTACGTCGATCTTAGTGGTGTGATTTCCGTGTATGGTCCGATGCTTCTCAACGCTCTTGTTGAACTTTATAGATTTTTTCAAAATACGCTGAATCGGGCTTGCCCTCGAGTATACCCTGATCATTGAGGGAATTATTTAGATGGGGTGCAGGTCCTGGTTTGGGCCTGTTAGAATCCTCGCCGAGATGTGGAGGTCATGTTGGTTGGATCAGGGGCTCTTGGTATTTCATTGAACAATTTTGGGTCCCTCGAAGTTTTTTTTTTTTTTTTTTTTTTTTTTTTCTTTAATATTTTAGAACTTAGTGTACAGGGTTCGCAAGGATTTGCAGCTCGTTTGGATTGTGGACCTAGCATAGGTGTGTATTGTAGTTAGTGTGCAATCGGTGGTCCGTGTAAACTAGGATTGGGTTTATTGGTCGGTAGCAATGGACCTGTTGGGAGCACAATGCTAATTAAGCATCGTGAATGCCCGGTGGTGAATATTTTTTGGCGCATTACAGAATTTAAATGAGTATTGGTATTGTTCGTGAAACTCAGGGTCCTCGAATTGACCTTAATACTCTCGTTATTCTTAATGTAATTATGATTAGAGAACTGTGGAGAATCAGTCTTAACTCCTTGTTTGACCTATTTTGCACAGTGAAAGGATCAAACCTCGCAACCATATTGTCATATACAGTGTAGTTTTTAAAGTCAACCCTACTGCTTCCCGGAAATGAGTACCAGTGAAAACTCCTCCCATCAATGGCTTTCATTGATCATTTGATTACTGTGACGAGTAATGGATGTTCTAAATTTGGTTGACAATTGTAACTTGTCCGGGTAAGCAGAATTTGGAACCTCTATAGGGACTAGTCAGTGGGTTGTGTATCCCTTTCATATATTTGACGTCCTTGCTCCTCTTGGTCTATAACAGTACCCTTAATAAGCACACGGGATGGTTGAGCTACTATGAACATCTTGGATGATAGCTCAGGAAACCTGACATCGTGTTCATCATGTGCTATTGATGGTTTTCTTTTGCAATTTCAGCAGCAGAAACAGTAATCGAAGGCCAATGTGCATTGTTTGATGGCTTTTCCGGCTTGTGTAAGTATATCAATGGTCGTCTCACCACTGCTTAACTTCGTGTGCAGTTTGTCAAGTGCGGATTTGCAGGGGACAACTTTCCAGCTGCTGTGTTTCCATGTTTAGTGGGTCGACCTATGCTGCGCTACGAGGAAGATCTTGGAGACAATGAATTGAGAGTAAGTTCTTTGGCAGGCTTCTGGAATATTCGCTGTGAAGAGAACTTGGTTACCTCTTGATGTCAAAGAGGGTATCTGATAGAGAAATACAACCTTTACAGGAAAAATTGTGTGCAAATTTATTGTGTAGACCATCAGTATTCGGAAATCCATTTTGACCGAAAAGTGCGAGATGGATTTGTGTCTGTTGCTGAGATACTCCAGGAATCAATTACATATGTAACACTTAATTTATCCAGTGATTATTCAATCTTTTAAGGAGACTGTCCACTTGGAGCCTAATTCATAATCGATTATGATAATATTCGCTGCTTTATGATGAATCTGCGCGTTTGCGTTTGTAGATTTAATTCTATGTGAGGATCGCGTCCTTGTGATTTCGGGTAGTTTTTTTGTTGAATCTAGAGTGGCACTCTGCATCTGAAACACCGTCGTTTTCTTTAACTCAGGCGTATGACGCAGTGCGTGTAACGACATAAGTTTGTTTTGTGTTTTGTTGGACAGGACATAGTTGTGGGAACTGCAGCTTCCGAACACCGGCAGCAGCTGGAAGTTACTTATCCGATCACGAATGGCATTGTGCAAAACTGGGAAGATATGGGCCACATCTGGGACCATACCTTTTACAACATCTTGAAAGTAAGATGTTTTGTGTGCCAATCGAATCTTTTGGCTCATAGCTTCTTCTGTCGCAAAATTACTCTTTCTCACTTAGTCGATTATTGTACAATAGCGTAAGCTTTTTTCCGTGTTAGTACTCTGCACTGTGTTCAACTACACTAATCACTCTCCTTTATTGAATGTTAAGGTGGATCCTTCAGAATGCAAAATTTTGCTCACGGACCCACCTCTGAACCCTACCAAAAACCGCGAGAAAATGGTATGCCGACTCTTTTACAGTTTTCTGTGTGTACTTATAGACCAAGCTTTGTGTGCACTTATAGACCAAGCTTTGTGTGCTTGTGTTGTAGCACAAAACACATGCCTTAATTTTTGGCGGTAGGGCAGAGCATGAAGCCATTTGATGTTAATTTTTTGGTTACTTAACAGATTGAAACTATGTTTGAGAAATACAATTTCGGCGCTGTATTTATCCAAATTCAAGCAGTGCTTACTCTGTATGCACAAGGTGATATTTTTTTCTGATCCAAACTTTTGAATTTATAAGAGGCTGAGTTTATTTGAGATACCAGTAGAAGTCAAAGTCAGTTGAATTATACTCGTACATCGCACAGTATGGTTTTAGATGAAGTGCTCAAAGAGTTTTTGCTTCTTCAATTTGCCTTTAGAACTTTAATAACGAGAAATAATACTTATCACCCTCAGGTGCATGCGAAAGTGGACTAGGTAGTTGTAGGGAGGGATCACTGTGGCGATCAAAGTCCGTTTGTTAAAGTTTTTTGACCAGCGCTATCGTCATTCAACCTTAAGATTTGATTTCAAATTCGTATTCTCTGCTAAATCTCTGTCATTGGGCCTGAAGCAGGGGTTCTTTTAACTAAGTTATTAGTTACTGTCGGTCAATTTTTTGCCTCAAAACTCTAACATCCATTTAGTAAGAATGTGATGCGAAGAAAGGTTGTTCTGTTTTGAAGTGTCATTGTTACAGTTGGGCTGTTCTTTACTTTGGATTTTGTGATGATCCTCGAGTATGAATGATCTGTCACAATTACATATCGATCATTAAACGTTCTTGGGTTGCTTGGATGACAGGGTTACTGACCGGCTTGGTTGTCGATTCTGGCGATGGCGTCACACATGTGGTATGCTTTACTTTCACTTCACTTGATTTATTTAGCCCAAAGATGTGCAGTTTTTTTGTGTGCCCTCCTGTTTTTGAAACGAGTAATATTTGGACAAGTCTTTTGTGACACCATTCTCATAGCATACTTCAGTTCACAACTTGCCAACCTTCATTCCGATGCCTTGGTGATGTCGTGGATAGGTACCGGTGGTGGATGGATACTCATTCCCTCACTTGACCAAGCGACTCAATATTGCGGGGCGTCATATTACTTCTTATCTCATCGATCTCCTACTTCGGCGCGGGTGGGTCTTACTTCCCTGGGTATTGATGGATAATCAGGTTTGCTATTGTGGAAACGATTCATGAATTTATTTTTTCCGTTTGCTTATTTTTTTTTTTTCAAAAGTTAACTTGCATCGTTTTATATGGATGTGGTCCTACTGTACAATCAGAAACCTAAATGAATTTTGAAACTTATTACTGACCTCCTTGTTTTGACATTCTGGGTTTCAATTTACAGGTATGCATTCAATAGGACAGCAGATTTTGAGACGGTCAGGGAGATTAAAGAGAAGCTTTCTTATGTAAGGTAAGCTTGGAGTTTTCAATAAACTCATATCTTTTACCACGACTGTCTCGCCTTTAGATCGATACATTGTTTGCAGGTTCCCATCATTAGTAACGAAAAGATCACTTCTTCTTCGTCTACTTCTTTAAATTTTTTTGGGTTTTTTAGCATGGATTTAGCTATCGTGAGATGACTGAGTTTTCTTGTTTCTTGTGTAATATATGCATAAATAATGTGGCAGGTCATAATTGTTGAGGCAATCTTTATAAACTTGACTTCTGAAACTTTGTGGCATACTGGTATACTCTCTTTAAATTCATGTTGTTAAACCCCTACTAATGTGTCATATATTTCTGTCTCCAATGATAATGTCTGTGAGGTGTAAATCATCGATACTGTGTCTTGTTTTCTCTCATACAATCCGGTTTTATGTTCGAAATATGAAAGTCGGAAGTGATCTTCCAGTCATCTGCAGTAGTTCATGGGGATATAGTTTTCAGGAAAACTCATGATGTAACTTGGGTGGCAGTATCGATTACAAGCGTGAACACCAACTTGCTCTTGAAACGACAATATTGGTTAAACAATATACGGTGAGTACACAAAAATATTGTTTGGTTTCAATAAGCTGATCACTTATGATCGCAATTTTTTTAGGTTGACGATATGTGTTGCGACTATTTCACGCGTTAACCAGTCTCTCCACAGTCACGCTCATATTCTGGTTTGCTTTTAATGCAGTTACCTGATGGGAGGGTAATTAAGATTGGCTCAGAACGTTTTCAAGCTCCTGAGGCTCTCTTCTCACCGGTAACATTCGTGGCTAATTGATTTTGTTCTCATATCTCTTTGGGCACGAACTGGTGATCTTGTACCCAACATATAAAATACTGGTCATAATATGACACAAGAAGTATGCTCTTTGATGTGTTCTCACTTTTATTGACGTGACATTCATGTAGGAGTTGATTGACATGGAGGGTGACGGGTTGGCTGGCGCTGTATTTCGCTGTATTCAAGAAATGGACATTGACAATCGCATGTCGGTCAGTACAGTTCAAGGAAGCTGTGTTGGTGTCTGAAATTACTTATCCTGTTTTAAGATCACTAGGACGTACTGGCCCAATGAATTGCTTGCTCGTATTCTTCCTTCTAAAAATTGTTAAGCAAACAGCGTCTTTGTGATTTCACTTGAGAACAATTCACATACCTACTGCCCATTTTGTGTAGTGGTAGAATTCATCTCTGTAGTGTTTCATAAAAAATTAACTCTGTAGTGACATGGCAGCTTTACCAACACATAGTTTTGAGTGGTGGAAGCACAATGTATCCCGGACTTCCCAGCAGGTACTTACTTGATTGTTGATCATCTTAAAGTTTTAGGGCATCTGCCCTACAGATTTTTTTTTGGCTGTTTTATGAATTTTAATGAGTTCTTTCCCTGGACCTCACGATATACTGGCAGTATTTTATTCGAGATAGGATACAACAAAAAAAATAGAAGTTATATTGTGATACGATACGAAGTACTGGACTGTTGAACTTCAGCAAGAACTAAATACCTATTCCTCACAGTCTTGACATTGGATGTTAACATCAAACAGACTGGAGAAAGAGGTTCGTGAGCAGTTTGTGCGTGTTGTTCTGAAAGGGAATAGAGAGGGTCTCAAGGTACAACCTTAACCTTCTCTCTGATATTCGTACACAACTTCGTTAATGCGTGAAAGAGATTTTGTATCAATGAATACATCCTATATGAAGCTAGCAGGTTAAAGGTGTGCGTAGAACAGCAATTGAATGAAAATTGTTCTGGCATTTCAGAAATTGAGATTACGAATTGAAGATCCACCAAGACGGAAACATATGGTTTATTTAGGTGGCGCTGTTCTTGCTGGAATTATGAAGGTCAGTTTTATCTTTTCGTCGCTCCTTGGTTTATGTTCTATACCTTGTCATTGATTGTCCGCAACGAATATAATGACTGGGATTCTGTTGAGGTTGTTGTATCTCCCCTGCTGCAAGTTTAAGGTGTTTTGTGTTTGCACTCTGTTGACTCTCAGAACATTTTTTTGCCAAAGCACGGAAGTAATGCAGGCCAATTCTCCTCTCGTCCACAATCTATACATTCCTAGGATATTTACTATGTTTCACATTTGTGTTTCAGGATCAACCGGACTTCTGGATCACCAAACAGGAATATGAAGAAGAAGGAATGAACTGTTTGCGAAAATGCGGGCAAGCCTAGCGGACGAGTCGTAGTGTGTGCCTTCCTAGAAATACCGTCTTCTCTCAAGCACACATCAGTTCTGCTATTTCTAGATGTACATGTCACACAGGCAGAACTTGAGAAGTGCTGCAGACCTGCAAGTCTTATATCGATCTAATGTTAATCATTTAGGAAGGTAGAAATGCCAGTAAGAGTATGCTCAACACTGGTATCTATTTAGAGCTAAGTTCACATTTCAGTGTCACCTACAAATATTTGTAGGTGATAGTAATTGTTGGTGAGCAAGACGAGAGCTTTTCCTTCTTCAACTTGCACATCATGCAGTGAAATATTGGTGTTAATAGTTATTGCAATCCTTTGTTACAGCGTATACTTTTCTAAACAAGCCAGTAGCAGAGCATATTGGATAACCTTCTGTGGATGATACGTGGAATTGAAACTTGGGAGTACCCACATCTGACTCAAATCATTACTCAAAGCCATAATATGTAATTTCACGTCCACTTTGCATTTCCATTTATTCAATCTGGTTTCAAACATCCCTTTATCCTTGTAGTCGACAAATCCTCTAGCTACAGAACCTCATTTTTCTTTCAGTCGAATTTCCGAAGACCCGGCAGCAGTGCCACTCCCTTCGTACTGTCCTGTGAATCTCCCTTGCATGGCTGAAGATGTGCTCCTACATCTCCCCCATGCCGCCCGATTGCAGGGCATTCAGGCTGGGTGATTGTTGTCAAGGGAGAAGGTAGAAATAAGTCCCAAATTGCTCCAGAGTAGTGTAGTCAAGGTACGTTTGTAATTTTTTTTTATAATTAAAACATTAGGGTTAGCAATAGATGTCTGTGCAGCTTATATGCAGAAAGGTATTTTGTTGGGACAAGAAGCCATTCAAGCAATAACAATCAGAAGGGATTTTGGAACATCAAGCACACTTTGGCAACCCATAATCAATTACAACAACCCTATCCAAAAAAGGTATTATCTAAAAATAATCAAGGAACTATACTAAATTTTTGGTGGGAACAAAACCTCACATTATTAAAATTGATAGAAGAAATTTTCATGTTAAATGTAGTATTTAAACATATTTAAACCTCACATATAAAAATTGATAGAAGTTGCAATTGCCTATTTTCTCTATTTTGTCTAGAATAGTTCAAAAATAAATCAACTTTTTGAGGATTAGATTACTAAGGATAAGAACTTGAATAGATAGTATTTTTATTTAAAATTAATATTTAAAGAATACATCCAAAGAATATTAATACAAGTATTGTATAAAACCTTGTTTGGAATATGTGCATTTTAATAATAAAATACAAATTTCTATCCAAAATTGGCAAACAAGCTAAGAAGTATGAAAATTTTTAGATTGATTTTATTCAAGATTGCTAGATGGATGTAAAAAGTTGCTTTGCAAATCAATTCTTATAGATTATAACAAACTTCTAATTTATTACAAATTTTATCTAGCAATGGACTATTGGATATGTAACTATATAAAATTATCATCTTTAAAATGTAAACAATCTTATTCATTTCAATTATTCACAATAAAGTCTAACAAGTAAAATAGAATAGCTAGAAATGGTGATGGAGGATAATTGGAAGATCAAAGCCACAAATAACATAGTAATATTAATAAAAATTTAGGCAATAGAGATGCAAACAAATTCACCTTAGTAGCAAACTACTAAAGTTAAATAAGAAGACTTAGATGTAATCTTTTAACATTCAAGTTGAAGAATTAGGCTATAAAAACTACACATATTTTAACACATTTTATAATATAAGAAGTAGAAGTTTGTTACTGAGTTTTCTATCTCATGTAACTCTAATTGAAATTAACAAAGTAAATTCTTTATAAGTTGTAAATCCACTAATTCTATAAGAACAACTTAGTCAATAAGATATAACTTTAAATATCTATTATGTAGATATTAATAAAATAATAACATTAATGGTAATGATTAATGTAACCAATACATATTAAATATCTAAATTTTTTATCAAACATTAAGATACAAAAGAAGAATAATAGATAGACTTAAATCCAATGGTTATATATAGAATATTTTATAGCCATGGAGGCCAAAGAAGAAGATTCACCTAATTATAAAAATTTAGTTAAAAAATTGATTAAATTTTAAAAACTATCAGTATGTAAAGTGAATCTTCTAAGACCTTTCAAAGCCTCCTTGGAACCTACTAGGACCTATTAGGATCTTCTTAAAATCATAGAAAATCTTCTAGAATCTTCTAAGATTAAATAAAATATTTTAGAACTAAATAGAATTTTTTAAAATCTTCTAGAAGCTTCTTCCATTGTAAGTCTATGACATCACCTCCTCCTTTTAGCTTTGAATTCCACAAGGAGAGGTAAAAGTTGATTAAAGACAAAGGAAGTCAAAGATGTGTTGTATGCTATCTACCACATACTCAAGTTGCCTTTTGCAAGTTAAAAGATTTATTGGTCATTACAACCAAAAATAGTGACCAATATCTTCTATTATAGATTAAGCTTGAACTTCCATATCTTTGTTGAAAAAGCATCTTTCAAAAACTACTTTAGGATGTCTTTTATGGATAAGTTCTATTTTAATGATGATTCTTATAAATCAAGTATTAGATATTCTTCAATGTCTTTTTTTTAAGGAAATTCTTCATTTTGAGGTCGACGACATAAAATAATCAGTTGAGATGGCTTAATTGACATAGCATTGTCTTTTTGACTGTCCATATCTCACTATGCAAGCAAAATCAAAGATGTATTATAATCTTAAGATAGAATGGAACTATTTCTAGATTTGTTAGCTTATATATATATATATATATATATATATATATGAGGATTGAACTTTGAAACTTTTGAAATTGATTCCATTCTTTTTATAAAAAAATTACAAAGTCTAAAATGCACCACATTGGATATATCAAATAGAAATATTACCTAACACATGGTATCACATTAGATCTAGAAAGATGTCATTGATGAAATTCTTATACTTTTTACAATACATTGATTGAATTTGAGGATGGCTCCTATATATATTCATTAATGTTGTAACCATGCTAATGCACAAAGTATTGCAATTGTCTTTATCTTAGTCTTTGAATCAAATATTTCTTCCACATCAAATTCTTCATAGCTATTCATTTCAATACAAGATAGTGGTGGTTGTATTCTTCTTGATATGCTTGATTTTTTATAAGATTCTAAAAAATATATATAAAAAATAAGATGTATCTTCATAGATGTTGGTAGTTTCAATTAATAAATAATGAAATTAATTTTTTTAAAAACATGAAATAGTCTCCACCTTCGATAGTCCAACTTATCAGATGGTTGAATAGTCTTTTTATTGCGTCAAAGCAACCATATTTTATTACCAACTTGAAATGGAGGTTGTTCCTTCCTTTGCATATTAGTTGCCTTTTTGGAGTGTACTTGAGTTTCTTCCAATTGAGGTTTTGAGATAGCTTGGATATCAATAATTTAGCTTATAAAGCTATCTGCAGCTAGATTTTTGGATTTCAAGTTCCATAGAGATCTATTTTGGTGTAGATCTTAACTTAACTCAATTGATTAAAGAACCCAAATATTAATGGCAAAAGATAATAATTTTTTATTATCACTTTGTTGACGCTACAATAATTGATGTACATTTGTAGAGATCTATCTTTTTTCTTCACAAAGAATATGGATGCACCAGAAGAAAATTTTGAATGTCAAATAAATTTTTTTACTAAATTCTTGTCAATATATTCCTTTAATGTTGTAAGCTCATTCTATAATAAGTTATAAATTGGACCAAAAGTTGGTTGTATGCCATCTTAAAGATCAATAGTATAATTGTATAGACAATGTTTTGATAAGATGTCTGCATATTTCTTTTCAAATATATCTTACAAATATTTATATTCTTTTAGAAGGTTTATTAGAGTACTTGTTGCTTTAGATGTTGGAGTTGCATAAACAAGAAACAAAGTATCTTTTTTGGTTGCTCTCATAAAAGCTCTAGCTCTAATAAAGAGAAGCTTTATGATTTTAGATTTATAAGATGTATGATATTTTTTTTATTAGATTTAATAAAAATAGGTTGTAATATTTTAAAGAATTTTATCTTATAAAATATCCAATCTATGTGGAAATTATATCTTTCAAACAAAGAAAGTCTTAAAATGATGGAGTTAGATAGAGATCTAATGATATTAAATACAACTTAACTATTATGATTCTTTGATATTATTTCTAATGGACTGATTTTTTGGATAATATTTTTAAAAGATAAAGGTCAACTATCTATGACTTCTACATGAATGGCCTTGGATTTCTTAACTATAAGAATTTTATGGATTTTTGAAAATTCTAACTCAATAAAGTAAGCAAAGGATCCCAAATCTATTAAAGTAAGGATTTTGAGTTTTTAAACATCCAAATATATTGGTATGGTAAAGCAATAAGAAGGATTAGATAATAATATATGATCTTTTTTGATTTATAGAGTAAAAGAATTCAACTACATCATGTTGTGTTATAACATAGCTATAAGATGAAAGAGCAAAATAAGACATATGTTATAGAGGAGCTTAATTGAAGACTTAGTAACAAAATTATTTTAAAAAATATAGATAAAAGATAGAAAAGTAATAAAAATATTTAATATTAATACTTCTTTTTTATGAAAAGAGATTTTATTTACTTTGTAGAGCCATAAATAAGATAAAATAAAATAATTTAATAAAAATAATATTATGGACATCTTTAAATCAAAAAAAATGATAGTTTCTAACAAAAATTATCTAAAAAAATCTTAGAATAATATCCAGAAAAGGTTGGTTGTGAAGTAGGATTTAAACGAGATCTCAAGGCAAAAAACAGTGCACTTATGGTAGATAGGAGGTTCTTTGGTTGATCAAACATTAGAATTACAAGGCAGACTTGATGGGAGTTTTTTGAGCATTGGTTTCAAGGTTTTTGAATTTGTAATGACTTTACAAGAGCTATGCAAAGTTATGATTCTATTTGGATAACCTTGGTTGTTAATAAGTTTGTAAATATAATTGTATTGAATGTCTATTGTGAATTTTAGCTTAATCAGATGATTAGATCAAATATTATTAGAATTTAAGTGAGCTACAATCTTAAAAATTAGATTTTGAGGATTAGTGAGAGTTGTGGTAATTTTAAGCAATCTGCTAAATAAATTAGATTGATTCTTTTTAAATTTGATAATTGATTTGATTTTCAAGATTATTATAAAATTTTAAAATATATAAATGGTGCAAAAAAAAAGCTATTGATGTTGGAAGATTGACATTAAGATTGGAAAAGAAGAACAATGGACATCCAAGTAAATTAGAAGTTTATTTTGCTAATCAATGAATTCAAATCCTTTCAACTTTTATTAGGATTTATTTGAAACTTCTTTAGAATTTTATTAAAGTTGGTTAGGATTTGATTAGAATTTGATTAGAATTTGATTAAAAATTTATTAGAATTTTATTGAAGATATATTAGGATTTGATTAAAATTTAATTAGAATTTGATTAAAATTTGATTAAAGTTATTAAGATTTATATAAAATTTGATTAAAATTATTAAGATTTATTTAAAATTTGATTAAAATTTAATTAAGATTTTATTAAGATTTTAGTAGGATTTATTTAATATTTAATTAAAATTCAATGAGGATTTATTTAAAATTTCTTTATAATTAGCTAAGATTTGATTAAGATTTCTTTATGGTTTTTTTATTATTTCTTTATAATTTCTTTAGAATCTTTTAAAGATTTCTTTAAGATTCTTTATAAATTTTTTAAGGATTATTTAGAATTCTTTAAGGTTTTTTTGAGATTTCTTTAGGATTTCTTTAGAATATTTTAAAAACTTTTTATAATTTTCTTAAGGTTCTTTTTTTTTTATTTTTTAAAGATTTTTTTTATGATATTATTAGGATTTTTTAAGGATTTCTTTGTGATTCTTATAAGATTTCTTTAAGATTATTTTAGGATTGGATTAGGATTATTAAAAATTCAATTAGAATTTATTTAGGATTTTATTAGGATTGTTAGGTTCTTAATAAGTTACAAAATAAAAATTTACCTTCCAGAGCCAAGTGCCTAGTGCATTCTTAAACAAGACAACACATTGTCATGTTGTAGTTTGGCCATAATGTGAAAATACTGTACATGTATATTTAATATATAATTTACTACGCAGCTAAATGAGAGCCATATCAGTGGTTTTTTATTAGTTATAAAATATGATTAAATTACTATTTTAGAAAGAATTTACTTAAAAGGATTTTTATTGAGGTTTATACAACTTCATTTTTTTTTTGATAGTGACTTTTAAAGTTGATTTTATATTGATAATAACTTTTATACTTTTTGAATTACCTTTGTTAGATATTGGTGATTCTTGAAATCTAATTTTATTTATTTTATTTGGTATCTAAAATATATATTATATAAATCTTATTAAAAAAAAGATTAGAAAGGGATTTTTAGTATAAATAAGAATAATTGAATCATCCATGTGGATGAATGGAGATGGATGATAGAAATCTCTATTTCTATTGGCCAAAAGTCAAATTCAAAGGACTTTAAGAAGGTTGCTTGAGGCCTTATTAAGAACTAGGGTTTTTCTTTTGAAGGCGTTTAAACATCAAAGGTTAGGATCAACAAGCTTAGATATTTGGCTATATTTTTGGTACAAAAATTGAGTGATTTGTAGTTTTTATGAAGGAAATATAGGTGCTCAAAGTTAAGATATCAAAATTGTATCTACTATCATTCTTTTAGATATAATTCATATATACAGAAAGCAATAAAAGATTGGCGACTGGGATTGAAAAAAACACTTTCTTGGCTATACTTTTCATATGCAACTTAATGAATTCTATATTAGAATGAAGAAAATATTGAGAGTTGAAATCAATGCTTGCAATCTAAAGGCAATAAATAACCCTATTAAAATTGTTGGTTGTGTTTTGAATTATATCTTAAATAATTTAATAAGTTTTTAGCTCAAAATTTTCAAGAGTGTATATTTTCATATTATAATATTATATATAAAAAAATTTGATATTAAAATTTTGGAATTTTGAGATATGAAGAAAATAGTGCTTGGACATCTACAAACTAGGATTTTAAGCACTTGCTAGGATTTTTAAGATATCAGACAATTAAAAGCAAATCTATAGTTGAATTTTGTTGTAATAAAGTTTAAGGATATAATCTACACTTTGGAGAAATTTGATAAAAATTGAATAGTTGAATCAAGAGTTATTGGATTCTAAAATTTTTTAAAAAATCAATCTTTTATAGGTTAATAAGCTATTAAAGGATTTTATTGCAATTTGAATATTTTGTACAAATTAAAGGAAATTTTTAGAAGCTAAGACTTTATAGAGGTGGAAAAATAGATATATGAAGCTATATTAAAATTTTGATATGAAGATGAGGTTTAGAAAGGAGATTTTAGATTTTCTTAAAGGTATTAAAAATCCAACTTATTAATAGCTGATTAGTTATGATTTTATATAGAAAAGGGTGTTAAATTTTTTTTTACATATTGAAGTAAAAATTTATGTATAAATCTATTTAAATATAAGAGATTTTTATTAATATAATATTTTTTTAATAATATCATTATATTATTTATTCTTTTTTATTAAAAATAAATTACTTATTAGAATCTTACCAATAAGTTACAAGAAAATTTTCTATAGCCAAGTACCTAGTGTATTCTCAAATTGTAAATCACGCCACACAACAATGTAATACAACAACGTTGTTGTATTGTATGAAGTCTTACTTGAAAATGTATTAGGCATCTGATTCTGGAAGATAAAAAAGAAATTGCAGCAAGTCATAACATCTCTAATAGAATTATATATTATAATTAAAGATTAATAAATATGCTCAATCGTTAGAAAAATTCAATTATATTTTTAATTAATTATAAAAGAAACATAAAGAAATATTAAAGAACTTCTAAAAAAGTTATAAAGAAATAATAAAGAATATTTAAAAAAATATTAATATAAAAATAAAAAATTAAAATTAAAATAGAAATATTTTTTAAAATACTAAAAATAGAAATTATTATTAAACTTAAATTAAATCCTAGTTAAATCCTAATTAAATCCTAATTAAATCCTAATTAAATCCTAATTAAATCCTAATCAAATCCTAATTAAATCCTAGTCAAATCCTAATCAAATCCTAAATCCTAAATAAATCCTAATAAAATCCTAATAAAATCTTAATTAAATCTTAAATCCTAAATAAATCCTAATCAAATCCTAATCAAATCTTAATCTCTAAACAAACCTTAAATAAATCCTAACAAATCCTAATCAAATTTTAAATCAAATCTTAAATCAAATCTTAAATCAAATCTTAATCAAATTTTAAATTGATTTTAAATCCTAATAAAATCTTAATTAAATCCTAAATCCTAAATAAATCCTAAATAATTCTTAATAAATCTTAATCAAATCCTAAATCAAATCTTAGTCAAATCCTAAATCAAACACTTAATTCTAAATTAATCTTAATAAAATCCTAATCAAATTATAAATCCTTAATAAATCCTAATAAAATCCTAATCAAATCTTAATCTTTAAATAAACCTTAAATAAATCCTAACATATTCTAATTAAATTTTAAATCAAATCTTAATCAAATTTTAAATCAAATTTTAAATCTTAATAAAATCTTAACTAAATCCTAAATCCTAAATAAATCCTAAATCCTAAATAAATACTAAATAAGTCCTAATAAATCTTAATCAAATCCTAAATCAAACCTTAGTCAAATCCTAAATCAAATCTTTAATTCAAAATTAATCTCAATAAAATCCTAATCAAATTTAAAATTTTAAATAAATCCTAATCAAATCCTAATCAAATTCTAAATTCTAAATAAATCCTAAAAAAATTCTAATATATCCTAATCAAATCCTAATCAAATCCTAAATCAAATCTTAGTCAAATTCTAAGCCAAATTTAAAAACAAAGTTTAGTCAAATTTTAAACCAAATTCTAAATTCTAAATAAATTCTAATTAAATTCTAATTAAATCCTATATCCTAAGCAAATCCTAAATGAATTCTAAAAAATTCTAAATCCCAAATAAATCCTAATAAAATCCTAACTAAATTCTAAATTTTAAATAAAATTTAAATGAATTCTAACAAATCCTAATTAAGTTTTAAATCAAATCTTAATCAAATTCTAAATCAAATCCTAAATCCTAAATAAATCCTAATAAAATTCTAATCAAATCTTAAATCTCAAATAAATCCTAATCAAATCTTAATCAAATCATAAATTCTAAACAAATCCTAAATAAATCTTAACAAATCTTACTCAAATCCTAAATCAAATCTTAGTCAAATCTTAAATCAAATTCTAAATCCTAAATAAATCCTAATCAAATCCTAACTAAATTTTAAATCCTAAATAAATCCTAAATGAATCCTAATCAAATCTTAATCAAATCCTAATCAAATCTTAATCAAATCCTAACAAATCTTAATTGAATTCTAATCAAATCCTAACAAATCCTATATTAGATTCAAATCTCAATAGTTAATAATTGAACCATTGATCTTAACTCAAAATTTACAAACCTTATAAAAATTAAATTTGCAACATGCACAAAAAATTTGAAGAAGATCTAATTTATAAAATAAAAGATAAGCTTAAAAATCTACTCGGATATAGGTTGTCTTTCTTCTCCAAACTTGATGTTAGACTCCCAGTGCCAATATCTTCTTTTTGCACTATTCAATTGCTCTCAAAATTCATATACAAATAAAAAATTAAGTCTATGTCAAGGACACAAACTAAAACAGATGCATAAGTTAGTAAGAAACTATGTCAAAAGAAAAAAATAAGATAGAAATAAAGAAGTATGTATATTCAAGAAGAAATTAGAATGGCTATTGCCAAAAATTAGAAAATACATGAGATTCTTGAATTAGACTAGAAGCAAAAAAGGAATTGACAAGAGTGAAGAAGACTTCAGTCTTGTTTCTATTTATACTATCTATCTAAGAGCTACAAGGCGGTATTCTATAGGATCTCCTACACATGTCTAATTTGCAAGACACGTGTCAAACTTGTAAGACAAGTTTTTCACATGTGCGCCATGTACTTGGCTTATTCTGCAAACTACCAACATGTACAATACATGGCTAGCTTGTTCCACAAGTTACTAATATATGCGACATGTGGTTAGCTTGTTGACCAAGTTTCTAACCTACCAAATACCTATAGACATATATAAAGGTGATTCTGCATTTATAAAGCGTCTAGGAAGCTTATTTTAAAGATATTATCAAATTAATTTATTTTATCTACTTCTATAAATCTATATTAACTAGATAGTTATTGGAGTAAATCTTATGTGAATAACAGTCTACCATCTATATAAATAATTTTCACCTCAATCCAACTAGTAGATTACTAAATATTTTAGAAATCCTCATTAATCCTCAGAATCCAATTTCTGAGATTTCAACCTTTTTAAACTTCAATAACCTTATATTGAACTATTTGATAAGATTCAAACTTATAGCATGCACTCAACACAACTACAATCACATATCTACAAAATTTCACTTATAGATCTATAATCAAATTTATAAAATATTAAAAAATATAAACCTCTTTTTATTTCACAAAATTCAAAATCACCCAAATCAATCCTAATTTTGTAAAGCTCTTATAAAGTAAATATCTATCCAAATTACTTAAAATTAATGCTTAAACATGTCTTCTTAAGTTTGCTTTTGAATCTGATTCTTTAATTTGCCAAAAAGCTCTCTATTTGCCATTAGCACATAGTTTTGTGCCTTAAGATCTGACTTTGATCCAAGTTTACAATTGGTCCTTTTTAGGTATCAATTCGTGAAATTTTGAGGTAAATTTTGCTAAAACATATTTTTGATTTTTTTTTGAAGATGCCTATATTATTATTTTTTTAATTTAATTTAATTTTTTTTATTTATGGCCATATAAAATAAATAAAAGCCTCTTCTAAAAGAATTTAATATTAGTATCTTTTAATTTCTATTCTTTCCTTATCTGTTATATATATTTTAAAGATAACTTACTAAAATATTTTGATTTGAGCTCTTCTATAATATAATCATTTTTTTCCTCTTTTATCTAATGGTCATATTACTATATAACAATGATCTATATTCTGGCTGAACGCCTTCATTTTTTTCAAAGTATCTAATAATGCAACTGCACTCTTCATTCAAAATGTATGTTGATGCTTTTTTGTAGCAATTATTAGCCTTGTAGCTAAGTTCTTCATACTACAAATACAAGTTGTATTCTTTTCAATATTTCTTCTTTTGCTCAAAAAGGAATTTGAAACAAACTTCATCATTGTGCATATCTTTTATTTTTAAATGCTTATTTAAATTGTAAGATGTAGAAGATGCTAATTAATTAATATAAAATTATAATGTAGGCAATGATTTTTTATCTTGTCAACATTAAAATAGTTGGTTATCACATTTCATCACTTGATTGATGGCTTTATTATGAGTTTGAAGATCAAATATACATAATAATAGATCCTTTACATCATTTTGTAATCTTCAATAAAAGTGACTTATCAACACGCCTTCATCTCAATTGATATTACATATTATTTGCCAAAATTTTGAAGCATAAATAGATACAGAACAAGTTTCTTATCAAAGAACTTGGATTTTAATTGTAGTCTTATTATATTTTTTTAAATTTTTTAAAAATATTCTAAAAAATATTTCAAAATTATACAATATAAAAGAATTCTTCTTAAACAATAAATCAAACCAAGCCTTAGCTTAACTTGAAAGCAAGGTTCCAATTAGATCAATATAAGATACTTCCATAGAATATTACTAAGGTTGGAATAAAGTAATAAATCATACTTAATTTATAAAGCAACAAAATTTTAAACCAGTTTCATCAAACTTCTCTAAAATGCTAATTCTTGATTCTTTTGGTATTGATATTGAAATTGAATTGTCATCTCAAATATATACATCTTCTAATAAAATAGACATTGGTGATAGAGTTCGTAAGATAACTTATGATAGTGGCTAAGGTGGTTTTGTTCTTTGACCATTTGTAAGTCCCACCAATAAATCTTAATTAGTGGATTAGTTAAAATTATAATTTTAAATTATTTAAATACTAAAATTCTAAGATTAGATATTCTATTTGATCATTTAAATATTCATTAGAATTTAAAAGAATTTATAAGTTACAAGAGTCTTATTAGAGAAAAATCATAAAAATAGAGTCTTAATAAGTCTTAAAGGTAATTATCTTAATTGATTTAATATTTTTTTTTAATTATAAGAATTAGTAATTAGTCATCAAGACTAATGTTTATATTGGCCTTCTATCTACATGTATCACTTATTAAAAACATATAAATATTACTTAGTAGGTAGAAGAAGTATAAAAAAATAAAAAAAATAAAAAATAAAAAAATAAAAAAAACTTCATATCTTTGTAATTATTTATTTTGTTAAAAAAAAATTTTAGTTGATTTAAATTGATTTTATTATTATAAAAAATCACCAAGATATAATAAAATAGCCTTAAATTGATATTATCATCTCAAAAATATTATAAAGATTTTTAAATTTTATTTGGATTTTTTTAGGAATTTTTAGAGCAATTTTGAAGACTTTGGTAAAAATGAGTTTTATCACCTTAGGAGCCATTATGAAGAAATGGAGCAAGATATGAAGGCCATACAAGGATCTTAAGCTAATTGGATATTTTTTTTAAGCTAATTGGATATTTTTAAACTCTTGATCTCTTAAATATGTTATCGTTGAAATAAAAATTATTTACTTAATTTTTTTATTATTTATCTTTTATTTTTAAATTATCATAATTTATTCATAGTAATTTGGATTTGCACATTTTTTATATCATTGAAAAGATAAAAAAAATAAATTATCTATTTAAAAATATAAATTTTACTTTTTATTTTTATTTTTTATTAGATAAAAATCTAGTGAATAAACTAAGATTAATTTTATAGTGTATGATTTCTTAATTGCACATAGTTCACTTGTTTTGTATTGATCTTTTCTTTTGTTTTTATTTATTACTCCATATATTTTACACCACAAATTATAAGTAACTCTTACTCGAGGCCATCTTATACTTTGGATTGAGGGACAAATTTTATCCTCACACCATTATGTATGGTCATATACAATTCTTCATTTTGTTTAGACAAGGTCTTGATTTTGACTCTCAATACTTCAAGAGTATTTATAATTGAATGCAGTTTGGCTTCTTTAAAATTTGCCATATTAAATCCTTCACTTCCTGCTATAGAAATAAGTCAAGAAGAAATAGATATAAAAAAATTAAGAATAATATCAATCTTAAAAAAGATAGTCTATTCTTTATCCAAAAATATTAAGCTCTAATTTTGTGCTATATTAGTCTTAAAAAATTATTATGAATATATCACTTAAATAGAACAAAACTCTAAAAATTCAAAAAAAAAAAAACTTTATATTATAAATAAAGATTTATAATAAGATTCAAGAACAAGATCAAAAGACCTAAGCTATGCCACAATGTCACGGACACAAAATATAGACTTGAAGTCTAAATAAGAAATTGAAGAAGAACTGGCAGGAATAGGATCAATCAAATGAGTATAAAAATAACACCAGAGAGGTGAGCTAGAGCTCCAAGAGATGTATTGTCGAGACTGAAGAACTCTTCAGCCTTGACTCCAATATATACTCCTACCTAGGAAGTTTCTCAAGCAGCTTCTACCAACTAGAAAGCTTTTCAAGCAGCTTCCACCAACTAGGGAGCTTCTCAAGTAACTTCTACTAACTAAGAAGCTTCTCAAGCAACTTCTACCAACTAGGAAGATGTTAAAAGGCTCTGAAAGGTTCTAGAGAGTTCTAGGAAACTTCTAGAATATTTTAGAAGGTTCTAACAAGTATGTCCTTGACATCACCTCCTTCTCTAGCTTCGAGGTCTCCAAAAAGTCATTTGAGATATATACTCACAAACGTAGGAAATCAAAAATTTGTCGCATAGACTCTGCAATATACTTCAGCTGTCGTTCACGAGGCAGATGATTCATGGATCCTTGTAGCCACCGATAATGACCAATACCTTCTACTTGAGACCATGCTTGAACTTCTGTATCTTCATTGTAGAAACAACTTGAAAATATCGCTTCGCCACTACTTGCATGAGCTGGTTCAACTTCAAAGACAATTACAAGTGACTTGCTGCTTGGTATTCTTGACGTCTTCTTGGCTCTTCTAATTCTTTGTCTAGAGGTTATAGTAAGCTCTCGGTTGCTTGCCGAAGTATGTCTCACATTCTCAGTAGCATTATTGTTCGCCTTGATATTAGATATCTTAATACTACAATATAACTGTTATATTTTGATGAAACGTGGATCTCTTTTCTATTCATTTCTCTAGAGAAGGCTTCATCTTCACGCTTCGTTAATGACCAGCTTTTGATTTTTTAGGATATCATCGATGGAATTTCCGTATCTTTTGCGATGCATTGGCAAGATTTTTGGCCAGTTCCCATGTTTTTTCATTAATATCGTAGCCGCTCCAATGCACAAAGTATTCTAATTTATTTCATCTTCGCCGTGAATCTAGTATCCTTTCCACCTCATATTCTTCATTATTTTCAATTTCTATACTAGCTGGCGAACATTGTACTCTTCCAAGAAAAAACGATTCTCGATAAGGCTCTAACAAAGAAACATGAAAGATAGGGTGTACCTTCATAGCAGCTGGTAACTCTAAGCGGTACGCCACAGGATTGATTTGCTTCTGGATAACAAATGGTCCCAATCTCCGATAGTCCAACTTATCACATGACCGCTTAGTTTTGATATTCCGTCGAAGCAGCCATATTTTATCTCTAATCTTGAAATTAGGTGCTTGATTCCAAAATTTATCCGCGGATGCTTTGTAAGACTCTTGGACAATTTGCAATTGAAGCTTCAATGTGGTTTGAAGCTCCGATAGCTGTTGTACCAATCCTTCAGCTACTAGGTTGTTATTCGTTGACGGACTCAATAGATCAAGCTTCGGATGGTACCCATAATTAGAAAAGAATGGTGTTTTTTGAGTCGACCCATGAAGGGTGTTGTTATATGCAAACTCGGCTAGTGATAGATATGCAGTCCAATCATCTTGCTGATAGTTGATGATGCATCGTAAATACTGTTCTAAAACTTGATTCACCCATTCCGTTTGGCCGTCAGTTTGAAGATGGAATGCGAAAGAAAGCTTGATGTCTACCTTCAATATTTTAAAAAAAGATCTCCAAAACTTTGATACAAATTGGATTCCTTGATCCGACACGATATCATCTGATAGACCATGATATCGATATACATTATCAAGGAAGAGCCTTGTTGTATCTTCACTTGATAATGTCTTCTTGCAAGGGATAAAATGTGCCATCTTTGTAAGTCGATCCACCACAACAAAGATGCTGTCAAATGAATTCGATGGCGACAGATCTGTAATAAAGTCTATGGAAACTGAAGACCATGGACGACACGGAATAGGCAATGGCTGTAGAAGTCCATAAGGGCGATGTTGAGGGTTCTTGGATCTTGAACAAATGTCACAAGAGAGGACAAAATCCTTCACATCCTTCCACATTTGGGGCCACCAAAAATCTCAAGAAATGAGTTCCAAGGTTTTGTTGAATCCGAAATGTCCCGTAGTTGGAAAGTCATGACGAGATTGAAGGACTCAAAGTCGTGCTGGCCCTTTCATGATATACAGCCGCTCCTCAAAGTATAAGAGATCTTCTTCAACCTTGAACTTGTCATCATTGATACGCTGCTTGATATCAAGGACTATTGAATCTTCAATGGTCGCAGCACGTACCTGGTTGAGGAAGTCAGCATCAATTGGCACCACAGCAGCACAAATCCTGAATTGCTCTGGCTTTAATAATGTCGTACACTGTTGATCAAGCGCTGCTTCTCCAATCTTTGGTGCAAGATATGATCTTCTTGATAAGGCATCGGATAGTCCTTGCTGCTTTCCAGGCCGATAAGTAATAACGAAGTCAAATCTAGATGGCGACATATTCCATCGAGCTTGACGACGATTTAGAACTCGAGCAGACATGAAATATTCTAGATTCTTGTGATCCGTATATATGGTCACCGGATGCGCAACTCCTTTGAGGAAGTGACGCCATTCTTGGAAAGAATCCACTATAGCAAGGAGTTCCTTATCATGAATCTCGTAGTTGATCTCAGTCGCAAAAAACTTTTGTGAATAGAATGCAATCGGATGAAGCTTATTGTCGATGCCCATCTGTGAAAGTACGGCTCCTAAAGCAAAATCCGAAGCATCGGTTTCCAAATAGAAAGCCTTTGTAAAGTTTGGATGTACTAAGATTAGAGCCGTAGTAAATGCCGTTTTAAGATTTTGAAATGCTTTTTCTGCTAGAGGTCCCCATTCCAGCTTATCTTTACATATTAATCGAGTGAGTGGAGCAGCAACTTGAGAATAATTCTTGATGAAGATCCGATAGAAGTTAGCAAAGCCGAGAAAATATTGTACGTCTCTAACCGTCTTTGGAACTTCCCAGGACACAATTGCTTCCACCTTCTTGGAATCCATCTTCAAGCCTTCCGTAGTCGCAACAAATCCTAAAAACTCCATCTGAGTTTGGTGAAATAAGCACTTCTCCAACTTGGCATAGAGTCCTCGCTCGCGTAGTTTTTTGAGTACCAAACAAATGTGCTTCTTATGCTTTTCTTCATTCTCAAAAAATATCAAGATATCATCTAGATAAATGACAACAAAATCGTCTAGATATTCTTGAAAAATATCGTTCATCATGTGTTGAAAAACTGCCGGAGCATTGGTAAGACCAAATGGCATGACATTATATTCAAAATGACCATACCTTATACGAAAAGCTGTCTTCCATTCGTCTCCTTCTTTGATTCGCACAAGGTTGTAAGCTCTCCTTAGATCAATCTTTGTAAAGATCTTTGCACGTCCAAGTTGTTCCAGAAGACTAGAGATCAAAGGTAATGGATAGTAATTCTTCTTTGTCACCTTATTGAGACCTCGATAGTCCACGCACATCCGTAGTGAGCCATCCTTCTTCTTCACAAATAAGATTGGTGCCCCAGTTGGCGATTTTGAATGACAAATGAAGTTCTTAGCTAGGTTCTCGTCAATGTATTTCCGCAACTCAGCCAACTCCGTCTGCGATAGGTTGTAGATTGGGCCAAAAAATAGTCATCAACATTCTTGCAATTCTGTAATCTGATCGTATAGTCAATGTTAGCATATCGACATTCTTCTTTGAAGAACACGTTGTCGTGTTGTGGTTTGGCTACTATGTGAAAAAATTGTACATGTATATTTTATGTACAATTTACTACTTAGCTAAATGAAAGTCATATCAATAGATTTTATTGGTTATAGGATATGATTAGGTTGGTAGTTTAGAAAGGATCTATTAAAAGGATTATAATTAAGATTTATACAACCTTATTTTCCTTTTAGTAGTGACTTTTAAAGTTAATTTTATATTGATAATAACTTGTATATATCTTAAGTCACCTATGTTAGACATTGGTGATCCTTAAGATCTTATTTACTTCTTTTATTTGGTGTTTAAAGCACCAAGTATGTAAATCTTATAAGAAGAAGGATTAGAAAACGGTTTTTAGTGTAAAAAGGATAGTTTGGCCATCCATGTGGATGAATAGAGGTAGATGATAAAAATCTCTATTCTAATTGGCCAAAAACCATGCCCAATGGGCTTCAAGGAGGCTACCCGAGGGTTTATTAGGAATTAGGGTTTTTTTTTCGGAGGGAGTCGAACATCAGAGGCTTGGGTCATCAGGTTTAGGTTTTTGGGTATGGTTTAGGTGCAAATCTTGCATGATTTGGACTTTTAATGAAGAAGTTATAGGCGCTCAAAGTTAGGGTGTTGATTTTAGACCTATTGTCACTTTTTTGGGTATATCTCGCGCATACAGAGAGCAATCAAAGATCGGCGACTATGGCTAGAAAGCGCACTTTCTTGGCTACACTTTTCATATACAGCTCGATAAAATCCAAGCTAAAGTCAAGGAGATATTGCGAGTTGAAGTCAGTGCTTGTAAGCTGAAGGCAGTAAGTGACTCTGCTTAACTAGTGGTTACATTTTGAGCTATATCTTAGTCAATTTGATAGATTTTTGGCTCAAAATTTTCAGGGGTATATATGTTTATGTCACAAGACTATGTACAAAATTTTTGTGGCATTAGGATTTTGGATTTGTGAGATATAGAGAAAATAATGCTCGGGTGTCTCTGAGCTAGGGTTTTAAGCACCTGCTAAGGGATTTGAGATATCGAATGATCGAAAGTATATTTGCGGTTGAAATTTTTTTGTGGTAAAGCTTAAAGGTGAATTCTACCTTGCCTGAAAGTTTAAAGAAAATTGAACGGCTGGATCAGATGATATGATTTTCTAAAGTTCGGGAAGAAAAACATCTTTTGCGGGAAAATATATTTTTAAGGGTTTTTGTTGTAAATTTGGACTTTTGTGCATACTAAAGGTGTTTTTGGGAGCCAAGACTTTATGGAGGTATAAAAGGTGGATGTATAGAGCCATGATATGATTTTGATATATAGATGAGTCTTTAAAAGGTTTTTAAGGATTTTCTACATATCATAGAGAAAACTTATGTACAAACCTACTTAAAAATAAGAGGTTTTAATCATACAAAACCTTTTTCTTATATTATCGTGTGTATTTGTCCTTCTTATTAAGGACAAATAACTCATTAGAATTTAGCCAATAAATATTAAGTAAAATTCTCTACAGCTAGGTACCCGGTGTATTCTTAGATAGAAGTTCACGCCACGTGACAACGTCTTCAAAATCCTTGTATTGTTCCGGTATTCCTGCTATTGAAATCTACTCTCCACTAATTGGAGCCGCTTAAATGACCAATGGTGTGCCTTTCTTGCATGATCTTACAAACGTTCTTGCTCCAATGAACAAGGATTTTTTGGTTTAGGGTCTTCTTCCAAGTTTGTCCTCAGGTTGTTCTATGGAAAATGTTATCCTCCGCAACCTCCAATCTATGGATGGATTATATTTTTCCAACCAAGAAAGACCAAGAATAATAAGATTTGACGGGGTGCTAATAATGTTAAAAACAATATAACTACTGTGGTCTTTAAATGTTACTTTTATAGGTTCTGATTCATAGGTGATACTACCAAATAATAAAGATCGTCCATCTATTACTTCTATGTGAACAAGTTTGAATTTTTGTACTAGGGGAATTTCAAAGGTCGACTTTTAAATTCTTAATCTAAAACAAGAAAAAACATTAAACTAATAAGACTAGATTTTTAGTTTTCGGGACCAAAACGAAAAATTGTAAAACAGCAGGCGGAGATTGTATATAAATAGAAACTTAGTTTATAATACATTGACCCCTTGCAGTTCCTATTGGTACTTGGACATCCTTCATTTTAGCGAACGAAGCGCACCTCTATTCTTGATGCTTTCGTCTATTTTTAGCCTGCGGATGGTTTTCGACTCTATGTGTCTCCGCGCCAATATAAAAGCCTTTCTCCATATGCTGCTTCTTTTCTTCTAGAGTAAGAGATTTGATACGTACCGCATCAATCTGTATGTCCTCTGTCTCTGCTTGTGAATTTAGGCTACTTGCCGATATAATTGCGTCGCGATGACTTGTATATTGTCTGGAGCGTTGGTCTTGGCGATGTTGAAATAAGCAGTTATCGCACTTTACAGCTTGGCTAATGGCTTCGTTGAGCGTTCGTAGATCAGGAACAGATAATAACAAATCCTTCACGTTATCCCTTAGACCCCAATAGAATTGGCTCATCAATGCTTCTTCATCCCAATTGATGTCGCATGCCAATTGCATGAAATCCGATACATATACTGATGCAAAGTGAGTCCCTTGTCGTAGTGATCGAATTTTTGTTGTAGCCCACCGAGCCTTGTCATGCTCACCAAATGCTTCTGCAAATGCTTCCAAAAAAGTCTCAAAGTTGTTTAAAATTGGTGATCCTTTTTCAAATAGAGGAGCAAACCATGATAGAGCTTGTCCCGTAAGTAAAATTTCAACCAATCCAACGCGTGATTCCTGCATCAAATAACGTTCGGGTTGTAGAGCTGTTATTAACTTGATTTGATTGATGAAATCTCGAAACTTGGAGCGTGTGTCATCAAACTTGTATGGAAGGCTAATTTGAGGTTCCTTTCATTGTGGAAGTAATAGTTCTCGTTGAACCACAAGTAAAGCTGCTTCTTCTGGTGCAGAAGCTCGAGGCTGATGAAGCCCAGATTGTGCTATTCCGGATGCTCCATCATTATGAAGTCTTGCAAAGACTCCTTCCATCATCGTAGTTCTCTGTGATAACGTAGCAAGAGCATTCATAATGGCGTCCATCTTGGACTCCAAACTTTCACTCATATTAATGTCTTGACCTCCAACCATTCTAAGAGAAAGGAAGTAATTGTTTCTACAAGGAGGAAATATTGGTTTAGAAGAGGGTACTCCGCAACCTCTAAAATGCCTTAAGACCTTCAAGAAGAGGGGTAATCCACTCTCTCTAAGAAGAATAAGACTCCAATATTATGACAAAAAGATATCAGTTTAGAGGAGGGTAATCCGCAACCTCTAAAATACTAGTGTACCTTCAAGAAGAGGGGTAATCCACACTCCAACAAGAAGGAACTAACTCTGATATCCAAGGTGAGAGTAGTCTCGACAAACTGTCACGGACACAGAATATAGACTTGAAGTCTAAACAAGAAGTTCAAGAAGAACTGGCAGGAACTGGATTAATGAGATGAGTACAAAAACAACACCAGAGAGGTGAGCTAGAGCTCTAAGAGATGTGTTGTCGAGAGTGAAGAACTCTTTAGCCTCGAATCCAATATATATTCCTACCTAGGAAGCTTCTCAAGCAGCTTCCTCCAACTAGGGAGCTTCTCAAGCAACTTCTACTAACTAGGAAGATATTAGAAGGCTCTGGAAGATTCTAGAGAGTTTTAGGAAACTTCTAGAATATTCTAGAAGGTTCTAACAAGTATGTCCTTGACACTAGGAAGATATTAGAAGGCTCTGGAAGATTCTAGAGAGTTTTAGAAAACTTCTAGAATGTTCTAGAAGGTTCTAACAAGTATGTCCTTGACAAATAAAGCCAAAAAAAGATATATATGTACTTTGATTTCTTTCTATATCTAACATCTCATTACTAATATGAGGTCTTTTATAGACAATAGAGTTCTATAGATCATTCTTACAAATATTCTTAAAGACCAAATAAAAGTAACAAACATATATATATATATATATATATATATATATATCAATTAAAGATTATAATCAATGTAAGTTACAAAATGAATTAACAAACTTATTGTTAGTTGATATTTTGTAGATTATTGATAAAGATTAAAATTTGATAAAAAAATCTAGTAGATAAATATTCTAATTGTAATAGAATAGTGAAAAAATATGAAACAAGTTTTTAAAATTTATTTAAAATAAAGCTTCAATTAATAGACTTATTTATTTAAGATCAATATCTTAAATATTTTTAAAAAAACCATAGATATAAAATTTAAGTTTTAACAAGACTTGATAGAATATGTATTGATAATATAATATGCTTTTAAAAAAAACTTTATTATGATATATATAAGATGATGTAGCTTTGTACAATTATTTATCAATTGACTTTTCAATCTAATTTTATAATATTATACCTTTAAGATCCTTCTATAAGTGTATTTTTTTAAATATAAGTGATTAAAGAATTAATGCTAAGATGCATAGTATATGGACTATGGCACAATATATGAGGAATTTTTAAAATAAGATTAAAAAATATTTAAATACTATAAATCTTTTTATAAAAATTAAAATTTTTAAATGACAAGAAAATAAGTTGAAATGGAAGATAAGATAAAAAAAAAAAAAAATTATAGAATTTATTTAGATCTTTAAAATAAAATGGTTCAACAATATTTAAAATATAATCAAAGCTAATTAACAAAATTTGAAGAATAGAAAGACAAAAGACAAAAGATTTAGTCATAAGTGAAATAGAAAATAGAAGGTTATAAGTGCTTAAAGATATAAAATAAATGATCAAAACATGATATAGCTAACTTTTAAGGACTTTAATAAAAAAGTATATATGGATTCAATCAATACATTAATATATTTATAATACTATAGAAGATATATTAATCAAAGTACTAACAAAAGTCATCCAATAAATAATTTTTTTTCAATCTAGCCATTATTTTCTAAAAAACTTTATTAAGATATTAAAAAAAAAAATTAAATATATATATATATATCAAAAAAAATAGAATAGGAATAGAATTCTTTAAAAAAATATTAATAAATAATTATAAATTATTTTTTATCATAATTAAGAATATCTCAATAAAATATTTTTAAAAAAAATTAATTAAAGAAAATATTGCACCTCTTTATAAAGAAAAAAAAGAATTTATTGAGCAACTAAATATAAATAAAAAAATTAAATATTTTCTAAAAGTTTTTTACTAAAAACTAAAAATTTTATGGAAAAACTAAAAATGTTGAATATAACATGCTATTTTATGGAAAAATTGCAATTCTTTAATTTGATCCCTCAAACTTACTATTAGTCTTTTAGACCAAATATAATGACATATATAATCAAAAAACAAGTATGAAGCTTCTACAAAAAAATACATGTTCTATGGAATTGAGTTGGTTCAAATAGAAAGATCAATTTTTTTTTTTTATAAATCTATTTTTTAATTAGAAAATCTTTTATTAAAACAAAAAAATAAGAAAAGAATTCATATTCATATATATAACATGGCAAAGGAAAGTGGAAATCAATGTATGGATGCCACAAACCAATAATCAAACATTAACTCTATGCAACTTATATGTACAAAGATAATCCAAAATAATTATATATAAATCTTCAGAATGTTTGTATACAAAAAAAAAATACAAAATTGGACTACATTAGTATTTTATAAATTTTAAAAAAATCTAAGAAGATGGAGACATTGGAAAATATTTTCATAGAAATAAGTTGGATATGTAAAAGATATTCATATTGAGTTTAAAGGAGTTAGAGCAATATATTTTCTACATAGCAAAACTTGCTTCTAGATTATTTAGATATTAAAAATTAGTAAAAAAATTAATAAAAAAATATGGACAAAGAAATATACTAGAGAACTTATGTGGATCAGTATAATTGAATATGGTTGGATGCTATAAAAATTCACTTTAAACAAGATAGAAAAACAACCTCCAAATTGCAAGACTATTCTTTGTAGTTGGGACAAAAATATGATAGGAATTTAAAAAATCATAATTTAAAAAAAAATCCACAAAATGGATTGATTACTCACAAGATGGATGATTATACACAATGGATTGATTACGCACAAGATATAAGTGTCACTCTAACATTGTTTAATTGGTTAAGATAGTCACTTTAACATTGTTTAAGGTAGTCATGCTATACAGCTTTATTGGCCACCTTGTTTTGCAAGGCATGAAGGTTCTTGTAATCTCAAACTAATCAAAATATATACCCTGATAGTGTCAAAAACAAGAAAAGAAAAGAAAAGAAAAATAAAAAATCAAACAGATTGATGATTGTTCATGGGTGGGATATGATCTTATCCAAGCCAAGCAAGTCTCAGCTTTAATGAAGAAAGTCCATTTGAACTGTTTGGATATGAAAGTACAAAAAGGAAAATGAAGGCCGCTTTGGACCAAGTCATCAGTGTGAATAGATACATTACAGATACTGGCTGACTTGGCAGCTGCCACTCTGGTAGGGTCGACCCGGACTGGCATCGCCAAGCTCGTCTTGTGTATTTACGAATCACTCGCGAGTGGCGGCATAGAATATTTTGCATATGATCTTTGCAAGGTCCAAGGCGGTGGAGCTTGCATTTAGATCATCGACATTGCTCTCTTGGACTTAATTCTACTTTTGTAGCAATTTGGCAGGTTGGAAGCATCGCAGCATCTCATTCTTGCTGAGAATTGGTGGTAGATGGATTGGATTTGTAGCATTGATGTTTCTGGGTCTAGGTTTCCTATTGCTAACCATTGGCCTAACCCTCACCATTTCTCAATGGGCAGATGCTCATGAATTGTGGGGTGGGTCGGATTGATTGATTTTTTGGAAGGATTGAACCACCAGGCAATGAGCGAGTGAGTGTTTAGTAAATTGAGAATGGAGGAAGCCAGGGGGAGGTGCAGCAGGGTGGCCGTGGCTGCGACCGCTGCCGTATGTGTAGTCGCTGTCTCTGGAGCGATGTTGTATACCCACCATCGTCGCCAGGAGAAACTGCAGAAGCAGCTAATGTGGGATGATAAACCTCAAAAGAGGTTTAAGCGTGTGTTGGCTGATAATTCTGATTCTCCATTTCAGCATTTCCCATCTCCTCTCACGGGTTTGTTCCTGTGCTACACCTAGTTGCTGTCAATATTTTCGGATTATTTATTGGTTTTGTGGTGGTCTGCCTGTTGCGGGATTGCTTAAGCTCATAACTTTATTCCACGTCTCACAAGTACAATAAGAAGGCCTGTTCATAAGAAGGCCTGTTCTGCTGCAATGCTGACCTCAAAGTTGGTGTAAATATTGCATGTAGATCATCACAAATCTAACTAAATTAAATGTAAATTAAATATCTGACTTGCTGCGGTTTATGGTAATGAAATCCATTCACGCGCGTGATCTTGGAGTTCAGGTTCACAAGTGGGACATCCTTACGAAGATGTCATTCGGGGTCTTGCTGAGAATCCAAATCCGTTATTTGCGAATTATTATAGCGACAATGTTATGCCGCCTGGTATGGAAGGGCCATGTGTTTGGGTTCAAACGAGAAGTCAGCTGGAGGCACTTGTAGACGTGATGAAAGGAGAGAAAGAAATTGGAGTGGACATCGAACATCACCATGTGCGCTCATTTCGCGGTTTTATATCTCTCGTACAGGTATAGACAATATTGTTGTTGTTGGAGTGCAAATAAACCTACCGTTGTGTTTCGCTAAGTTCCTTCGAAATGCCTTTTCAAACCATAATCAAGGATGCTATTTTACAGGCTGGATAATGCGTTCAGATTTCAGATCGGATCAATGTTTACTTTCGATTGTTTAGGGCATGTACTGCATAAACTGACTATGTTTAGGAATTTTTGAAATAATACAGATCTCAACTTATTCGACTGACTATCTAGTGGACGCAATTTCTTTGCATGATGACATGCACCTTCTTCACCCAATATTTGCCAATCCAGCTATTCTGAAGGTACTGCCGCAGATGCTATCATGTTGTAATTAGGTCATTTGACTAGGAAACCGGGGGCACTGGTTCTGCTCTATAAGCCGCTTGTATGCCTGGTTCCCAAGCTTGACTAATCATGTGTTTTGGAAAATTGACAGATCTTCCATGGTGCAGATAATGATAGCCTTTGGTTGCAGAGGGATTTTCACATCTACATCGTCAACTTATTTGATACAGCTCGTGTGAGTATTCGTTGACCATGACAATACTTGAAAGATTACTCTGACTTATATGTGCAGTTTATGTTTAGTCATGTAATGCAGTGTTAGATTAGGATCTTATCCACAATCTTTTTAAAATTAATTATGGTTTACGTGAATTGAAAATTGTGCAGGCTTGTGACGTTTTAGGGAAGCAACAGAGATCACTAGCTTATTTATTGCAGTTATATTGTGGTGTATCAACGAAAAAAATTTACCAGGTATTGGCAACCCATCCACTATTTGCTGGCGTATCATCTGGAGCAAAAAAAAAATTTTTTCATGGATATTTGTGCTGTAGAATGATCTTTGTTGCAACATTTGAAGTTACTAAGACGTGCAAACATGGTACTCACGGGTGACTAGAGGTCAGACTGGCGAGTGCGCCCATTGCCAGCGGAGATGGAGATTTACGCACGCACAGATGCGCACTACTTGCTTTACATTGCTCAATGCATGCGAGCCGATTTAGTTCAGACTTGTAATACCCCATCTTCACTGTGAATCAGTTTCTGTATGTCACGGTTCAAAATGTATCTTATGTTTCTGAGTGAACATTTTACTTCGTTTTATTCCTTATTGTTGATGAACATTAATTAGGAATTCTTGTCACTAGGATCGATTCTTTGAAGGACTGGAGCAGTACTTGTGAATTGATTGCTTATTACTTGCAGTTTTGATAGTTATATCTGCCCCTTTTCTTAATTTTTTGAAGGACTACAAAGAGGATGGTTGGTATTGTCCTTTGCAGCAAGGAATGACAACCAACTTCTACTGGAGGTTGTACGTCGGTCGAATGCAGTTTGCCTACAACTCTATGAGAAGGAAGGGGTTGGAGACTCTTCATCTACTGTGGTAGCATCCATTCTTGGTCGATTGTATAATAACTCAAATTCTGCAATGCGAGGCGAGGTTAGTGACGTTTTAGTCGTTTAATGTAATCATTTGGTTACCGTTTAAGACATGCTTATCATTCATCATTAACGTCTTTTCAAGCGTTAGCTGAGTTATCTGAGATAAGTGATGGCTTTGTTGTGTAGGAAGACGCCTACTTTCGAAGGTTGGTCCAGAAACTCGTCGAATGGAGGGATGCATTGGTGGGTATATTCTCATAATTCAGGTGTATCTTTTGATGAATTGACAAACTGAACTCCCTATGTTTTTCGTAGGCAGTGGTATAGTCGAACTGAGTAAACGACTTGCGTTGTGCAGGCACGTGCAGAGGATGAAAGTTTGCGTTTTGTGATGTCCGACGCAGCTCTACTAGCGGTAGCTAAAGAGAGACCTCTCACCGAAGAATCTATCTTGAGTACAATAATGGCCACAGATGAATTGTCGCGAGCCTCAGAGACAGCGGTGTCCGGGTTGCAACCTCTACCATCGCCATCTCCAGTTGTTCAAGAGCATATTGGTCCTCTTTGTGATATTCTGTGGGACTTTGCACAAGACCCCAAGGATGATGTGTGGCCTTGGAGGAGCACCACAAATTTAAGTAATTCTGCTGATTCTCTTTACGAAAAATTCTGTAGTATATTTCGTATGCCTTCAATATGGTTCCTTTGGGGTAGTGGTAGTAACTCTAATGGGGTTCTGGTCACTGACAAGGATGGGAAATCCATTGGAAGAAAGGGACAAGAGAGTTGGGTGCGCAGAACCATACCTAAGAAATGGCGTGTCGGTAATGCCGAGCAAGCGCGTCTACAATTTGTGAAGAAGTTTTCTTGCAAAGCGCCAGTTTATCACAATTGCCGTATTTATGCGGGTGATGGCCGTCTTCTTTGCTTTTGTGACCGCAAGAAACTCGAATGGTGAGTTGAGTTGGCTTTGCCTGTTTACTGTATCTCAGGACTACCTCTGATAGTATTTTGTTTGGGATTGGTCTCTGTATAAAAGTGGTTGATTTCATGACCAGGATGTACGTTTTGCCATGTTCCTGCGTAGGTATATAAAACGAGGTTTAGCAGAAGATATGAATGAGGAACCTCCAGCTATACGATTGCTCTTTGAACCGAAAGGGCGACCTGAAGACGAGAACAATGAGTTTTATATATCCCGCAAAAGCAACCGCTGTGTTGGCTGTGGAGAGAGTAGTCACTATCTTCGGTATCGCATCATACCCTCATGCTATCGGCAACACTTTCCTGAACACTTAAAAAGCCACCGCTCGCATGATATAGTGCTTCTCTGTGTAGACTGCCACGAAGTTGCACACAAGGCTGCTGAAAAACACAAGCGTGAAATCGTTGTCCAGTTTGGGGTTCCCCTCTTTGCCCATCGGGTGGTTGATGGTGGTAATGAAACTGCTGGTTTAAATGAAGTTTCTTTTGCGGCTGAAGGAGAATCAAGAGGTGTGTCGCCCTTGCAACTTCGAACTGCTGCCATGGCACTCACTCGTCATGGACCAACGATGCCAGAGGAACGCCGGAAGCAGTTAGAAGAGGTATCTTATATGATCTTTTAACTTGAAGGAGGTTGTTTTGGTGTCGTGATTTTTAACAGGCCATGGTTTTCTCCTTCGTCAGATGGTTGCATTCTAGTTTGTACTATTAAAAAGCGTATTGTAAGCCTGTAATGACTGAACGTTCGCGGGAGAGATCCAGAGTGGTAAATATTGCTGCAACTCTTTTCTTGGGCATCAGTTCGATGCAAGTTTCCTTGTCAGAACGGAGTCCTGACATGTTCAGGCTCTTGCATCAGTTGTGTGTCTGCTTTGAGCAGCGGTACTAGAATGTGACTACTCTTACGTTTCTGTAAGTAAAGCATGGATGTTAATTCTGGAAAAAGCTAAATCCTAGTGCTAAAGGCGAAGATATTTGATCTGATTTTGAGGCTCCTGTGTGTGTAGGTTCTGAAAACATATTATGGAGGCAGGGAGATCGGCCCTGAGGATTTGAAAGCAGCTCTTTTAGTTGGAATGGGGCCACGTGAGCGCCGCCGTCTTTTGAAGAAGAGATTGCAAAGGCAGCAACGTGCAAGTAATACTAATAGGAGTGAAGACGTCGACAGTATTGATACCAAAACACACGGCTCGGTTCAAATGTCACAAATCGCCTCTGATGCTATAAACAGTATCATGGGTGAGGTGGAAGATGGTACACTACTTCCCTCCAAGTCTAACCAGGAAGAGAAGCCGGAATTGGGAATAAAATCTGAAGCTGACAAGGCAGAGAAAGGCAGTGGATCAAATGAAGACCTGCAAGCAGACGCTTCAGGTAGCGATGAGGATATTAAAGAGTCTCTTGTAGCAGAACCTAGTCGAAGGCATTCTCGAAGGTCGATTAACAAAGAGTCTTTCCTTGGTCACGGTCCTCATGGTAAGCAGGTGGTGGATATGATAATTGAGAAAGAAGGAGATGAAGGAATACGCCAATTTTGTCAGTTATGGAGGGCAGTGTTTGTGGATGCTTTGCAACCGGCATTTCTTCCTCCTGGATGGGACGTAACTCACAGGTTTACATCCTGTGTCCCTAACTTCTTTGCATGTAGTCCTTTCAAAGCGCTATACTGAATGATCCCTTCAAGGAGGTCCTAACTGCCGTCTAAGTTTAAGATTATTCTTCAGCATGCTTAATCCTTTTTTTAAAAAAAATCAACCTAATGAATTTGATCTGTGAATAGTGGACGTCGAGAATTTGGTGATTTCAGTGTGTACAAGCCTCCGGAGGGTCGAGCTGAACAACATTGAAGCATTGCGCTTCTGAAGTGATCTCCGAACCACACACCTGGAATCTACCGTTGGGTGAGTTGTTTTCACCCGAGTAGCTTCATTTGTGTTTTAATAATTTCAGTTTGCAATTTGTGTCCTGCCTGTCACATTTTTCGCTCTCTTGTCGTCGGAAACAATGATAACAACCACGACTAAAGGCTGTTGTCTTGGCCCTGGTGATGCAAAACTTGCGCCCTTCAAAGCCTATGGCTCGTAAATTCGACCCAAATTCGTGGTCCCAATATGCCATAGTTCGAATGTTCACCCGTAATTTTGACTCCCACGACAAAAGTTGAAGATTGATAGTGTAGCTTGTGGAGTTCGGGTGGTTGTATCTGAAATTCACCAAGCTACGTTCTACAAATGTGCATTTACGCTTTTAATTTCAATTTATTGGTTTGACAAATAGTCTTGAGCAGGTTGCTATTGGATCGATCAATTTTTTTTACCATGCTTGTCTTTTATTTTGCGTCTAGAGCCTTGGATCCTAGCTGGAACGATCGAATCAATCAAACGCAAAATAAATCATCTGGGCCCTGTACATACAATCACGGGATTGGATTGCCGTTTCTCGGAGATTCTGCAGTTGATTCATGAAGGATGGAGGTTTCTTCCTGCTTGCCTTAACAGCCCACTTGTGGCGAAAATGAATCATGCTTTCCGTCTTCTCAATACCGTATGTTTTGTGTTATATCAGAGGTCTCATTCTGCAAACCATAGGAGTTATTTAGTTATACTTTCAAATGAATCCAGAGAATTGCTGCCCCTTCACATGCGTATTTCGTAAATGTTCTAATTAAAAAGTCGATCGATGACCTAGTTCTACCAATAATGGTTTCTTCCCGGGGCTCTGGCCCACGGGTTTCTGTGTGTTACATGTCAAGGAGTCACTCTCTCACCTGAAATCCTGAAACCATGAAGTATCCGGAAGACCGATTACTCGTTCCTCAATTTTACTCTGATTTCGGTTTTCTAGACATCATCGGTTTTAATCACTGGATTCCGATTCGCTGCCTTTCACTTTGATGTTTACTGTGCACTGAAACAATAGAGTGCCGACAGTACATTGTTCATAACTTTCTCACCAATCATGGATGCCACATTCTGCATCGCAACTTTGGCATGTGGAGATAATCTTCTGTGACCTTGAAGCATCCCTTGCGTTACCGTGTATGTGGCCTGCATACACAGCTCTGATGGTGGAGAAGCTAACGAAATACAATGGAGAATCTCCACCATTCAACTTATGTGGATACAGGCCATGTAAAAGGCAGCATAAAGATGGTATCATGACCTTAAATTTGCAGCATTAGTGATGCAAGTGGTCGTGAAAAGGTTGTTCAATGTTGAGGCTGTAAATCCTACAGCATCTAAACTGCAGAAAAATGTGCAACCCCCTTTTCCATAGTTTCGTTGAACGATAATAAAATGATAGGACATAGTCCATCCACAAAAATCCCAAGTCTAGTTGTACTGAAGTAATATAAAAATTTTAAACCAGATGTATAGAATCCAACATGAAACGTCAAACACACACTACAACTTGGAAGCTTTGACAGAATGTAGTGCTTTTCTCACTGATAAGTCGTAGCGCTTCTAACTTTTGCCAGTCTCTCACTCTTCAATTGCCTGCAATGCAAAATAGCATTTCGATAAATTTAGAAAATACAAGATCGTTTGAGCAAGATTTTTAGTCACAAAGTCCACACATTCCTATTTCATGCTTCATAAAGAATTCGCAGACTTTGTAACTATTTCAATGTAATAGAAGACGAAGCACCTCTTCCCACGGATGCCCTTGTGAAACTTGTGTGTGTGGTTAAGACCAACTTCCAACCTCACCTTCAAGGTGGGTCGACTGTCACATCATCACATGAAAGTGATGAATCTAATCTTACTTTGAGCAGGATTATAGATCTACCTATTGTTTCACAAGTGATGGGCTAGGTTATAAATGAGAAAAGGTTTAGAATAACATTACCCTTGGATGCAAGCTTTAAATTGTCGACCTCTTCTCAAATCTATCTCTCCTTCTTCTAGCTGCATCAATAAGATGACCAATCGTAGGCAGAATAAGAAATCCACATTAATCTCATATTCAAAGTCAAGTAATACTTAGTTCAAACAAAACTCGCAACTGCACATCATCATCACCCATGTGACAAAATTGAATCACATCCCTCGAAGTAAAAGCATGAACTACTCATGCAATAGACACGAAGTTATAAGCCATACTATTCAGAATTTGAATCTGAAAAATCTAGTCTATTAAGAAAAATTACTTGCGATTCTTCTGAAAAAAAGCACTTAAATCCCAGGAAATCCCAGGAAATCCCAGGAACTTGATTCTTCTAACACAAGATCGCTAACGCTGACAGGATGAAAAACAATCACAACTCTTCACGTTGCAACATAAACTTAAATGAGAAATTCCGAAACTACGACCACGACATTTGACAATTGTAATGCCTGCTAGTATGACGGCGTAAGCGATTATAGACCTTAACAGACAGGAACATATGAATAAAATTAGAAATAGTTCCTAAAGAAAGGAGAATCTCACAGGGTCACCGCCGTAAACAGAGTTATAGCAGGTAGAGGAGACACAGGCCAATGCACAATTCTCCTTGTCAATCGGTGATGCTTTACAGGCATCGCCCCATAGTCCACTGCTAGTTTCCACATACAACAGGCATTGTCCTTGTGAAACACCAAAAATCAAAATCAGGCTAAGGATTAAAGCACATCAACATTTTCAATAGCGTCGCCACAATAAAGCTATAGGAACAACCACTCTCCGCTCCCTCTCTATATGTAGAAATAAAAACAACAAACCAAATTCGGTAAGAATCAGAGGATGTGCATTTAGGAAAGAGAATCTCGTACTTGTCAATGTCTTGATAGCACCGCACCTTTCTATCTGCAATCTCCCTGTCCTGAACAGAACAGCAGACCATCACCGTGCCCTCCCGTCACTTATGAAGTCAAAAGGTTCACTCCTACTCAAACTTCTTAAAATAAACTCCCTCGACACTGATCCATGTCATTCCTACTCAGAAACTCTAAAACTAAAAAAACATACGAATAGAACGAAACCTAAAGCCCAATCGGTGCATCATTCGCTAAAGCTACAGTGGGGCATTCTACATAAACCAAACGGCAAAACCGCTCAACGCAGACACGAAAAAAACTAGAATTCAAATTTACCGAGCCGCCCATCAGGTGATCCACCGCAATTGAGGCTCCATGAGCGCAGGCGAGGCAGAGAGAGAAGAGTAGCAGGACCGCCAACGTTGACGCCGAAGCAGACGATGCCATAGCTAAAGCTCCTCGCTGCCTAACAGTGCAGACTATCACTCCACTTTGAAGCCGGAAAACAAGAGGGGCATGCTTCAGTAGATACCCGTACTATCTGGGTATTAAAGCCGCCGAAAGGTCACCATAATCTCACACAACCGGGTTACGTTTAAATTTATCTCGTCCAGGTCATCACATTTTAGGATGAGGTCCGCCACGTAGGACCTCCTTTCAGCTCGACTTCGGCGGCTTGGGTTTGCTCAAGACCTAGAACTCAGAACTTTGGCAAGCTTATCACTGTGTGACCAACTCCAGCGCTGGAATCTCATCGTTCGGAGTCATCCTGGCGATGGCGCAAGTGTTAGAAGAGTCGCAGTCCCATCCTGTTAAAGGTATTGAATGATTTTGAGGAATTTTAGAATTTTCGCAGAGTTTAAGTGAGGTGCAAGAGGGGTTTAAGAGTGGTTTTAGAAGGTTTTGCGAAGGTTGTTGTGTAATTGTATGCTCAAGGTTGTGAAGAAGAGAAGAATAACGGATTTCGGTGGGAGCTTGTGATTTTTGGCATGTGGAAGTATGTTGGAGACATGGAGAAATATAAGGGGATTGAATTGTAGGGATGATCGAGGGTTTAGGAGGATTTAAGGGTAGGAGTTTTGGAGCGGGATTTTCAGTATTTGAGCTGGTAGAATGCTTTTTGAATTGTGACGTTTTGTAAAAAAGTAATTTCAAGAAGAGGTTTGGACTGGGTTCATTGGAACAATGGAGTTATGTATGCGGACGCAGCTGAATTCTACTGCGCCGGCGTGCGAGTTTGGGAGTAGCTTTCGTCCGAGCAATAGAAGGATAACGAGAGCTTCGGTATCTGGGGTGGGGAGGAAGGATTTGAAGAGACCCAGCCGTATTTTCTCACAGAATGGTCGTTTTTGGTGCTGGACTGGAGCTCGTGAACTAGTGCCCTTTTTGGGTCATTCAAGGAATGGTGATGTGACTAGAGATGTTTCTTTGTCTATCAAGTCTGGGAAAAATATAGCCGAGAATGGAGAGGACGTGGTTTGCAAAGTGGAATTCCAGCGAGGAAGCGGATCTGGAGATTCAGGAGGGGGTTGGGGCAGCGGTGGCGGTTGGGGTAGGGGTAGGGGTAGGGATGGGGATGAGAATGAGGATGAGGATGACGCGGATGGTTTAGAATCTACTCAAAACCACAAGTTTTTAGGACTTCTGCTTGCATTCTGTGGAGTTTCCTCCATGAATGAGGGGCTTCAAAAATGGTGCCGAGCATCAGCAATTATCCTGGAAGCCTTCGCTGTCTTCCTCTTACAACAACAGTCTGCTCTTGCCCTCCTCGGACCGAAAGAAGTGGTTGATAAAGATCGCACAGGGATTTGGGAAGTTAAAGGCGGACGGTGGAAGTACCTTGTGAAACATCCTGAGAGGGATGAGTTTGTGGTACAGACGGTGAAAAATAGTGAAGAGGAAGCTCTCGCGTACGAGGGAGAGTTGAAGGGAGGAACAGCGATTGAGAAACCAAAAGAGGCATCTCCTCATGATGGTGTTCAGAAGGGGGTGAATAGTGTTATTACACGGTTTGTGGATCTTGGGAAGCAGATAATGCTGCCCGACGGTTACCCCCAAAGCGTGACGGACGATTACTTCGAGTACACCCTCTGGAGGATGGGCCAAGTTATTGCCAGCCAGATTAGTGGAGTTCTCACTACGCAGGTTGGGATGACTCCCGTTATGTCCTTCACGAATGGCGCATTTATATTCAGTTTTTTCTCTTCAGCTTTGCAAGTGTGTCAAATGCAAATTCGTCCTGCATACAGGGTGAAAGACGAGGATATGAATCACCTAGCTTTAATTGGTTTGTTCCACATAATGTTTTTGAGCTCAAAAGTAGGTCAAAACAGGTAAATAATATCTCGATTGTTAAATCGGAGGCGCCGTTCCGGTAGTAGGATGTAAATCGCGACTGTGTGCTTTGATAACTGAGTATTTCTTCATGATCAGTGTGAAGCAACGGAAGTATGCTTAGATTGTTGCATTTTGTAGCTCGATTTTGAACTTAGATTTGTGGGTGTATTACCTTCTGCAGGCTTTGCTATATGCAGTGGGATTGGGAAAGGGCGCTATACCAACAGCAGCTGCAGTAAACTGGGTGCTAAGGGATGGCATTGGTTATTTGAGCAAGATAGTGCTCTCTAAGTATGGTCGGCATTTTGATGTGCATCCCAAAGGATGGAGACTTGTGTCTGATTTAATTGAAAACATGTCGTATGGTTTGGAGCTGCTGACACCCACTTTTCCCCATCTCTTTGTGTATCTGGCAGCAGCTGCCGGGGCTGGTCGTTCCGCGTCTGGCCTCATACAGGTATACATGCTCAAGAGTGGGCTGAATATGTGGTCGAGTTTCATTTTGGACTTGTTGGAGATTGTAGGTTAGATCTGAATATTGTGTCGAAATAGCTGCATGATGAGCTCTAATTTCGTCCTTCTCTCTCTAGTCCCCGCCGGTATTCTAATTCGAGTTGGCTGGTACAGGCTGCAACCAAGAGCTGTTTCAATGCCGGGATGGCGGCTAATCGAAACTTTGCAGAGGTAAGACATTCAAGAGATCTTTTTTTTTTTTTTTTTTTTTTTTTTTTTACCCATTTAATGCGTATCTTGTCGAGTCTGTTTGAATTTTCGAAAAGGTTGTAGAGAATGGGAAAAGGAGGCAGATTTTTTGATGATTTTTTTCTAAATTACACGTTTTACCGAAATGATGTGTCTTCATTTGGTTTTGACTCGACACAGATCATAGCCAAGGGAGAGGCCCAGGGCATGGTGAGCAAGTCTATTGGAATTGCACTTGGTATTGCAGTGTCTGCATATGTTGGCAGCACTGGCCCACTTCTTGTGGGTACGTTTTTTGGAGTCACGGCACTTCATATTTTCTGCAATCTCAAATCTTACCAGGCGGTGCAGCTGCGTACTCTGAATCCGTACCGTGCAAGTAAGGCATATGTTTTTTTTTGGGAAAACAGTCTGACGACCCTTCTTTCATGACAGTATATACGCGTTCACATCCATTACTGTTGGTATTTTTGTCTAGTGGATATTCCAATACTTTTTGTGGTTGGTAGGATTGCTGCAAAGGATTCTCCCTGGTGTAAATTCGACGGTGATGATGATGAAGTCAAGGGCCTTTATAAGACGAATTATTTATGATTTGGCTTGACAAATGATAATATTGTGGGTTGATTTATAAGTGTCTTGGATCAGGTCTGGTTCTTGCAGAGTATTTCAGAAGCGGCAATGTGGTATCTGTTAGGGAGGTCAATGGAGAAGAACCCATATTTCCTTTCTCGTTCTTCAACTTCAGACTGCGAGGATCAAAGGTTCTTCAAGCTTCTCTGTTACCAAGGTGTTTAATATGTGTAGATCACAATACTGATGTATCGTTCTCAATTAGCTACTGTGACGTCTACCTACTTTTTGTGTTATACGCATACTATATCCATTTGTCTTCTGTTATAGGGAGAAGGAACACTATTGTCGGAGGAATCGAAAGCTGTGGCACACTCTATAGAAAATCGCCTTGAATTCGGGGCTACATTTGGAGCTGCCGTCAAGACTCGTGAAGAAGCAGACGCTCTACTCGATATTTACAAAAGTGAACGTTATCTTTTATCACAGCATGATGATCGCCTTCTGGTATTCCCCATTAAATTCATCACTGAAATTTGATTTTTGTGCGTGAGAGGACTTCAACCAGTACCAAGATTTAGGTTTATATAGGCTTGATATTTGGGATCGTCTGAGTTGATGTTATCAAAGATTGGATGTGTGTGTGTATTTTGTGGTCTTTGTTAGCTGCGTCTAGAGATATCATTCTATTTTGACATGGACCCATAGACTTCTAATCTTCGACTGTGAGGCGCTTTCTCCGAAGCATAACCTCAAAATTCATGACTCAGAAATTTGAAATCAATGCAGGTTGTATTGAAGGAGGGAGCTACGCCACGCGACATGCTGCGGGCCATGATGCAAGCAATACATCTCGACTACTTGCAGGGAACTGGTTATACATCCCAGCGCAACCTTATTCACGACTCTGGCAATGGAGGTGTACTTCGTGTTTCGCATGACTTCATGGTGAATCAGTTTGAACAAATAAGGCAAGATATTGCTGATGTTGGATGGATCTGCGAAGGATTAATAGCTCGACCGGCACCAAACCGGCTTCTTGAGAGCAGGCCCTCCCCCACACCTGTAGCTTCATAGAACCTTAGCTGACTTTGGTCATGAACACTAGAGCCTTTAAGTAGACTTAACATTTTTTTTTAACGGGTGTAAGTCTGCCCAAGTCTGCTCTTACAGCTAACACGAAAACAAGCTGCACCAATCTTGAATGTACACAAAATTATTCTCAAAGGGAGCCACCCCGTTGAGCAGTCTTTTGAGCTGGTGAGTCAGTCATCAGGAAAGCTTTTATTGATGCTCAGACGATTGCTGCACATTCATTTTGTCCCTCGTGGATATATTAACCGTGTTCACGTTCTACTCTAGATGCTTTGAGTTTATCTTGCAAACGTGTGTGCCCTGGATTTGTTGAGTGGTGTGGGGGAGGGCCTGCTCTCAAGAACTACTTTCATTTACTATATGTTATCAAAGTAAAGTACAACTGTAATAAATCTTTGCCTTACAGAGGTCTCCTGAAAATCTACTAAAAAAGTATCGGACATTTTTATCTTTTACAGCGTATTTTTCTTCATAATGATCAAAAACAGTTTCTTCAATACAGAAGTGCCAACTTGGCACTCACATTACTAAAGTTTGGAAATGGAAGTTGTCCAAGACCGACAGTACGCTCAAGTTACAAGACCAGCAGCAGCTAGATACATTGCGGCCGTTTCATGGGAAATGAGTGTATGCTTATAAACCCTAGCTTGGATCCCCTGGGACGAGTATTCTTTAACTGCATCTGGCAACATATCTGTAACCCTAATATCCGTAAGATACCATTCACAGCATGAGTTATAACTGTAATAGTAATGAAGTGCCGCTTCGCTTCACAACATGTCTCTGTAAACCCAACGTTAATAATTTTGATCTTTATTTCCTCACATTCTTTGACAAGCACATCACACATCTCACACATGTTAACCACGCATAATCAACTCGTCATCTTCAAAACATGTGGTGACGCCAGTAAACGGTTGTCGCTTCGACCTCTCTAAATTATATCAAATTCAGCTACTCAATGAACATAGACAATCAAACACTTTAACCTTCAACCAACAGATGGGGGATGCAAATGACAATCGGGCACTGAGCATGGTTCTGGACAAGCTTCCAAACATATCCAGCGAATTCCTGGAAACAAAGAAGCTGCAACAAACGAAAAAAGTTGCTGCTGCAAACGAAATTCTTGGAAAAAAACTCCCACGCATAAAACTTCGCAGAAAGGTAAAATCTCCCATCAGAAGTAGCAGTAGCATCCGACGACGAGAGTCGAGTGTCACAGACGAGAGTGAAACAGAAGCGGCATCAAGCTCCAAAAAAGTCCACGAAGACGGCAGATTCGGAGAACAGATAGCATCAGCAGCAGAACTCAGGAAGGTTGAAATAAAAAAAACAGGAGGTGGTTGCTGAGGCCTCCAGACTGCAAGCAGCCGCCCAGAAAGCACACGCCGAAGTGGCCAGACTGTCGAAAGAGATCGAAAAACTGGAGGCATCAAAGCTGCAAGTGGCGGTTGGAATAGCACAATCAGAGGTGGACATGTCAATTTCGTCGACTGCAGCAACAACAACAACAACAACATCACCGAGTACAAAGCTGAGTCCGAGTCCTGGAGCCAAGAGATGGAGCTCTGAGAAACTGAATGTGCGCATGGACAACAAGAAGCTCAACCCAGAGGAATACATGATGGAAGTGGAAGACAAGGGCGATGAAATTGACATCAAGCTCAGGATCATGTAATTGCACAACTTGCACGAGAATTCTCAAAGAATTCTTGGACCAGTTTCGGATCTTATTGTGGGACCCAACTGGAATCTATCTTCATTGTAATTGCAGAGAACTGATTTATGATGAAGTGACTGTTCTTTGCTGCAATCTGTGATTGTTTTGGTAAACTGTAGGAAAAAATAAGGTTTTCTTGAGGTTGCAATCCGAGCTTGTAGAAAGAAATGTATACCTGATGATGATCATGTTGGCTGTGGTTCCACACCATGTGCAGAGACTGCATAGAAGGATCACCATCCACCTCCTCTTTGTTAAAATTGCAAATTTTTGGTTATAACACACAATTGCGTCTTTTTCTCATTTGTCTAAACCTTGGAAAATGTTTCACTTACTCGCTTTCCTGTTTTTCGCCAAATATAATTAAAATTAGTGGAACACTTTGCAAGTAATAATCTGCAGTGTAGCATACTTCTTATATTGATGTTTATTACATTCTACATTTACCACAATGTAGCGGTTATTGTGGAATTCAAAGAACAACATTCTATATATTATTGACTCTGTTTTCATACTAATGTATTAGTGGCTTGTTGTAATTGTTGGAACATTTGAATGAAAATTCAAATATTATGTCAATAAAATATCATATCTTTCTTATTGGGCACATAAGTTTTACCATTTTATTATACTTTAGGCATCAAGTTTTTTTTTTTTTTAATTTTTTTTTATGCCTCTAATTTATATTTATATTTTTATCATCATTATATAAAATACTATATAATTTCATAAAAATCTATTGGTGATTCATAAATTAAAATAGATTTAAATAAGATAGTTTTATTAATATAATTAATAAATACTTTATTGATAATACAACAATAATAAAAAATATTAAACTTAGAATATTTTATATAATATTATGACTTCAAATAATATCTAAAAAATTATAAATAATAAATTTTATATTAAAAATAATATATCATATATTATGTGGCTATAGATTGATAATTCAACCAAAAAATTAAAAAAGATGATATAAAATATCAAAAAAGAAATAATGGCCAAATAACCTTCTATCTTATAAAATAATTAAATATATTATTTTTTAGCCTTTTTTTTGAATACTTTATAGATTTTTCAAAATATTACCACTTTAAGTAGGAAACACTTCACATTCATAACAAATAAACACATTGCATTTGGAAATTCTCCAATATATATCATATTATTTGGCATATAATCTTCTATAGCTTTTTTCTTTAGTTGATTTTCATTCAATATAAGGATTTGTAAAGAAATTTTCATCTAGAGATTTTATAGATGCTTAACTATTATGAATTTATGCTTATTATTCCTTTAAATCTTGTATAACTATAAATTTTATAATTATAGATATTGTATCTATACTTCATACATTACTAATAATATTCACTTATAAGTTAATATGGTTGTATTTCCTAAGAAATCTTTTAATTTCTATAAAAAGATGAAACAAACTATTAACATTTTTATAAATGCTCAAGATCATGTAATTGCTAAACAATATATTAAAGAAGGCAAAATGGGAGATTATTCTCAAATATAATCTTGGCAATTTACACAATCCTTACAATGCACCTTTTCTTTTTAAATGTTGTTGGAATTATACCACACAATTGGTAAGTTATTTTATTATACTTTATATAGATATTTATTCCAAATTTATAGATATTAATATTTATTAGTTTGAAGTGACACTTGTAATCGTATACCATCTCTATTTCTTATTAGGCACCTAATTGCTTGCCACCTACAATTAGACTAATAAGCCAAAATGTCGCAAATGTTAGTAGTCAAGATTTTATCAAAATATATCTTAACAACTTTGTAACAAGATAATTTTAAACTACATGTTATTGCCCACATAATCTAAAATAAGAAATTTTGTCATTGTTACATTAATCTCAATAAGTATCCACTAATTTATGTCATTTCTAATGACCTTCAAGTCACCAATTATTAATTTGATTATAAATACAATACCTACAATGAAGTTGTGTCTTTTTTTTTTTTTGCTTATTTTAAATGTATTGAGCTTATCCAAATATATTTGTATATTATCATCATAGAATATATTCATAAATCTAATTATTTTTACATGTCAATGCTTCATATTTTATAATAGCAAGCTTTAACAAATCCTTCACAATTGTAATTGCATTTTTTTGTGTAGAAACAAAACCAAATCATTGATACATACTTAAATACATCACTAGCATTATAAAGCATCAAAGTAGCCATTATTATCACTAATTAAGAACTAGCATTGATAAATGGCATTTTGTTCATATTTCCAATTGCAATTACTTATTGTGTATTTGGCACATCTAAAAGAATGTGCTTATTAATTATTATAAATACTATGTAATTAAAGATGGTTTAAAGTTTTTTTCTAAGATTGGACAATAATTATTTATTTAGCATCTAAAGAAGGGTTTGCCAAATAATAGAACTATCTCTATACTAAGTGTGTTCTTCCAACAATAGTTGACTATTGACAAACCACTTAGATTCTACATAGAGAGTACTTTGACCAATAATGCCTTACACCTTAAAATACCAATTTATCTCTTTTATAAAAAACAACATGTCATTGTTATTGGATACTTAAATTTTTTACAAAGAATTGTTAAGATATCTTAGAGTGATATATTATAAGCTTAGAGTGATTCTATAAAAATACTATTAAACAAGTCAAAGCACAAGAAAGTAACAAGAATAATTACATTTGCTAAGATCACAAGATTGTATTGTATAAAAAAGATTTTGAGCATGCTTTCATCTTTGATCTTTAAAAGGTGCATAAGAAATAACTTCTTGTGAATAATTAATTCTAGGTCAATATAATAAAATACTTAAAAGTATTAATAATAACAATAGATCTTTCAAATAAATATTAAATTTGTGTAATTTTTTATTTTAGTAAAAAACTTACATTAGACTACTTTCATCTGCAATGGCATCTAGTAAATCTTTGACATTTAGCACAAGCTATTCAACCAAATATAGATGTTATAGCAATACTTAATCTTAAATTGATTTTAGATGTTTTCAACTACACATACAATACATTGGCATTATATTAGTAAGAATAAGTTCATTGTCAAGTACTTGAGCTTGCTTTAACAACCCTTGCTATAGAAAATTGTGCCCTTTGCTATATCTAAGGTTGTCTTTTAGACCCCTTGAACTGATTCCAAGAAAGTATTGTCTATACAAACTGTTCAATATAACAACTATATTAAAAGATAACTTATATATATAACTAAATATATTATATTTAAAAATAATAATATTATAAAAATAAAATACTTTAAAATATTTTAAATTAAAAATTTTATTTAAAAAATAAAATCTTAATAAATAAAATAAAAATTATATTAATTTTAATTTTAAAATTAATATAAATTTATATTTAAAGATTTATAATTATTATTATTTTTGAATATAATAGGATATATAATATAATAAATGATTTAACTTTATATTTATATAATATTTGTTATTGTAGATTTTATTTTTTTTATAACAATACAATATAATTTTTGTGTTGCAAATTATATGTGTATTTCAAAAGATATAAATTCAAAGCCAATCATGGCTCTTATAGGAGTCTTTAGAAGACAAAGATTACGTGAAAGGAGAGGGATCTATTACCTTAATTTTTCTATGATTTGTCATAATTTCCAAAAAAATCAAAAATATTATTCTATTTTTAATCTTTTATAAAAAAATTATTATTTTTTCATTTTTTCTTATCTTCTAATAAATATTTATGAATTTTGAGAAAATTTTATAAAGATAATATTGTTCAAGAATTATTATTAGCTAAGACAAATACAAGTAAGCACTATAGTTAAGACAAACAATACAACAAGCCATGGTTATGGTACTTATTTTGAAGTAAAGAGCAAGTTTATATATTAAAAATAATTCTAAATTTATTTCAATTTAAAATTTTATACACAAGCTTTGTTTTAGTTTAAGCTTTAAAAACATATCATAAAATTATTGAAGGAATTATTTTTGTTTGTATTTTTAACTTAATAAAATAACTTATTAAAAAATTGATTTTGTATTAATTTTAGAAAAAATCATAATTAGAATAATAAATTTTGGCTTCGTCACGCTCTCTCTACATCGTGTGGCCACATTTGAAACGCAGCTCTGAAGTTTCTGGGGTATTCGGTGACCCAGATTGCGAGATAAGATGGATCTGTGGCTAGTTGTGGCAAGTGCAACGTACCATCGTCGCGAGATGGGCAGAAACTGGTCCATGCTGAAGAGGTGGGTATATCCCACGACTGGGTCCTCTTTATTCTTCGAAATAGGATGTAACTGCATGCGAATCGTACGTAACTCTTCATGCCCATCCCCTACGATCGATTCTCGAGCGGATCCACGAATAACCAACAGGTATCCACGGTCCGACTTCAAACTGCATTTCTGCGTTGTCGGAAAACCGACATTGGCCAAGGGGAAGGGGGAGGCCTTAGAAGAAAACTAGGCAAGGTTTTCCATGATTCTTTCCATGATCAATCGGTTTTCCTCTGCACTAAGTTTTGATTTTCATTCTGATATAATCCAAAATAGGGTTTTATCCCTAAAAAAAAGCTAAATCGATTCCCTAAACTTTCAATTGGCAATTCATTAAGGATCGTTTGGCTGATTTGTGACCCCATTCACTGTATTGAACACCGACCGGCGAGCCTCACGAGGCAGGCACGACGCACATACTTGTCGGTGGCATAGCGGCGATTACGACCGATTGGGAAACCAAGTCAAGCGTGAGTAGCATTGGAGCCAATTGGCCTTGTCCTAATGCTTCCAAGTTGCCACCACGATGGCAACTTGCAATCATTGATTGGTTGCCGACTATATTTTATTTTCTATCCACGCGCTCAGACTTAGTCGTTGATCGACATGCAAAGATCGATCGTTGATTTCAGGCGACATGGGTTGCTGTACACTTGTGTATCTAACGGCCATTCAAATAGACTGGAGCTACAGCATGCACATATCATTAGCCAAATCTGATGATAGAATGAGCCGCACCCTACAATGCACCAGCTCACTCTATCATCAGAGCATTGCAGTTTTGGACTGACATTTACCAGCTACTTTCAAATCAACAACCCCATGTTCGTGGTCAGATCCCGAACTTAACCTGATCCTAGATGGTGGTATCGTTTACATGTCGCCATGCTGGTATCATTTTAACGTCCCCGGACGCCAGTTAACATATAATCTCGAAACAGATATTTCGATCGAAGTGATGAACGATACTTAACCAGTAATGAGTTGTTTTAAAAAAGTTCGGAAAATACTTGTCCCGCAAGTCTGATAATGATTTCCTGTAAGTCCTCCAGCCTTCATCGTAGATTCATGTGGAGAATTCGATGGCTGGGGTTGGTTTAACTCATTTGACCATCAATCTCAATCACACCGATTCAACTTTCACAGATGGTCCCCCTAGTTCTTCGCATGCCTGCTGCACCCCAAGCTATAAAATAGCTCGCCAAATCTCGCTTTTGAAGTCCTATGACACGGATTAGATAACAAAGTTCCGGGACAACAAAATTTGGGTCGATTCCGACTCTTCACATGATGTCGTTGACGACACGGTAGGGAGTAACTTCAATCAGACTCCAGACGATCGTCCGCTTGAAGATCCATAATCTGACGTTTATAGTGACAATGAAGATAGAAAGCCGAAGTTAATTAAGCAACTCATGTGGGACACGTCGCGGAGCGAGAGAGAAAAAAGGCAGATCAATGAACATGGTAAGAAGCAGCTGTTCTCGGATGGCATCGCTAAAGACCGGGCCGTGCCGAGCCCCAAACCTTCTACCGAGCCTACTGGCACCCCACCGCCAATCGGTATTTCAAAGTGGGGTCGGCCCACGTGAAGAATCTGCTTTCTTTGCTGCAAAGCAGCACCCAATCGTTAGCTATTACCCACCCCAGCTGAAAGGCAAGTCGTGTTTGGCGTCAAGGATCCTGACAGGGGGCGGGTGAGGAGTGGGTGGGGTGCACACAATTTCAGTGCAGGAAGCCGAGTCTAGAAAATTCGACTGTAGCTTCCTGCCTGTTTCACACGTAGATCGGGCTGGAGGCAGCACACGTAGGGTCAACCACCGCTGCGTCACTCAAATACACCTCAGTTTTCCCTGCTCCATTCCACAATTCATCACGCTGGCCCTCCAATTCGGTTTTGCCTCGTCATCTTCGATGATTTTTGGATCCAACCCTTTTTCGCACGAGCAGGCGGCACGTCATCGACACATGCAAAACTGCCGCTGCTAACTTCGTAACCTGGCTGCAATTGCTACGCAGGGTTTAACGCTTCCGCCACCTTTGGTTACTTGCCGCCCGAGAAGATAAAATGATGAAAAAAACGAAACGAAACGAAACGAAACCGCACGTCGCACCCCAATCAGCCACCTCCAACAGATCCAAAAGCAATGCCGACCACGAAACAGTAGAAGCTTCAACCACTGCACCCATAAGTATTCGCTACGAGCACTAGCCCCTAGTGGTCAGCAACGTAGGCAGGCATGATGAGTCTTGAGCATGAGAGGGTCAAAGCGCAGGAATCTTGGAGGCCGAAGCCCACATGGGCTCGACACCTATGGCGTCCAACACATCATGCCTGCAATGAGCGCAGAGCTGGACGGGCTCCTTTTCCTTTTTTTTGTCTATTAAACTTAATATGAGGTGGACGAGTGGGGCAGATAATGCCGTTCGCTGGATGGATTTTACACGAGGTAGTCGTCGCGCACGAAGCACAGCTCTGGAGTCGGTGGCACTGAGAGTCGTGTGGTCCCAGAGAGCCCATCTGCCGGTTCAATGCTGCCACGAACCGGCTCACGGGCCCCACGCGAACATTCACCTCCGCCAACCACCAGTCTTCCTAACTCAGGCTCAATGACTGGGTAGGTGGGAGCGGTACCAGTCGGTGGTGGAGAAACGGCGAGGCGGATAGGAGCTACGGCGCCCTGTGGGCACGGTTTCGATGCGGGAAGAAAGCGTTTATGGCGGTGCCCATCATTTACCTTCCTTCCATGACCGTGATGCTGCAGTATACTCGCCGTCATCTTTCGTCTCCTTCTTCTTTTCCTCTTTTTCCTTCCCATCTTCGCCGGGAAGGGGAACCGCGTGTGCTGGCGGCCCTGGTGGGGTGCGCGTGTTCTTCTCCTCTTTTGTGTGCCGTGCATACGGTGGGGTTGCGAGGTCGGCATCGCCACCGCCCTCCCTGCAAAAGGCACTCGCCCTCATAGTCGGTGTGTGTGTCTAAGTGGGTGTTCCGTCGCAACCCCAAAGCCATGCGACGTGTATAGAAACCACCCTCATCGCAGTCTCCGTTGCAACTAATCTTCTCATCACAAATATGGTGTTGCGACATTGGCGCAATCGTACCCGAGATCTATCGCTTCAGGATTTGCTCGTGTCTCACCGATGCTATCGACGCACATTCTTCCCCATCCAATTACCCCATACTGATTGTCCGTTCCGTAACCCCCTTCACATTATGAATGAGGATGGATGTAGAAATCTCGTGGATGAAGAAACAGTGAAACGTCAGGTCACAACGGTCTCCTACGGCTTCGTCAGTTGACAATGACAGTATCATAACATGCTCCTTTTCCACACGGAAGCCATTTTAAAGGATTGAAAATGAGAAAAGATGAGGATGAGTTATGAATATAGGCCCTTTTATAACGGAGTGAGTAAGCAAGTCACCCTTTCTCTTTTTCAATTCTTTCATTTGCTTATATGAGTTGACAAGGAAGCTATCACACCATCCTCTTTTTCCACATTGAAGCCTTCAAGGGGTTGAAATAAAAGAAAAAGAAGAGTGATGAATACACACAGCATTTATAAGTGAGTAAGTAAGCTAGTGAGTTTCTCTTTCTTTTTCATTCTTTTGTTCATTTATGGCACCCAATGCCGTGTATTTTTCAAACTCTGCCATCTTCCAATTGCCCTCATTAACTCTATTCCATGAAGTCCTTCCATTTTGGAAAGCTACTCACGTCTCCACATGCAGCTTATCAATTCTTCATCAATACAAACAACCTTGAATAAATTAGAAATATATATTACGAAGAAAGAAGGGAAGAAGTATGACCATCATAACTCACAAGCACAAACAATTAAATACATTATTTGCTTATTTTTTTATTTATTATTACAAAATTTTATAACCATTTGTTTTATCTTTAAAATCCATATGCTAGGCTACTAAAACAAAATGAAATATTGTATTTCAAATAAAATAAGAATGTACACCATAATATGCATGCAAGCAAATTTCTTAATTTTTCTTAAAAACAAACTTGTTGATTTATTCCAAATTAATATGTTTCATTTTTAATACAAAGCTTACATTTTTTAACAAATTGATGTTAAAAAGATGAAAATCAAATACATAGATAAAATGATAACATTTTAACCTCATTATATTTTTTGAGGGCTTAACAATACTTGCTGTAGGAATACAAAGTATGATATCTCTCAGAAAAGTAAATAGATGCAGAGTTTCATTTTTACCACATTACAATAACAGCAATCAAAACACAGATGCAGTTGCCAGGTAAATATATTATTTTTAATTCACTGATTAAAATGGTAGGTTGTAAGATATTTGAATAGAAGTCATAAAAATTACTTCTACATACAAGGTGATTGCATTTGTTAAAATTTGACAAAAAAAAACTATTCTTTTGAAACTGATGGATAAATTTAATCAATTATATTAAAATATCATTTTAAGAAATTCCTTAAATAATTTGATTTTATACAAAAAAATACATTTTTTTCTCTTGAATTTGCACCACTAAAAAAAATTTATATCTTTGAACATAATATTGGCATAATAAAATAGAATTATCAACAGTCATATATATATATATATATATATATATATATATATTTCTCCTCAAAAACTTCTATCATATAAAGTTTTTTAATTAAATAAATTTATTTGAAATTAATCATTAAATAAAATAAAATTACAAATGATTAATCTTTATTTTGATTTTTTATTTTATTTTGTAATAAAAATATTATACACATATAGAAAAAAATTAGAATTGTAATAAAAACCACAAAAAATATTAATCTATAGTATCAGATAAATAGTTCCAATACTAGAAGTTCTTGGACAACTTCATTAAGAATTGTAATGCAAGATAATTTTGGATGCCTAGAGTAAATTAAGAAAAATGGTTCTAAAAACTAGCAAAGAATTTAAGACCTTTAAAGAAGCATATCACTATCATTATATGTTTTTAAAAAATGTAAAAATAATGTATTTTTATTTATAAATTTAAAAACAATTATATAGATTTTATATGTTGAACTTTAGAGCAATAAAATAAAGACAAAGGTTTAAGATTATTTAGAGGCCTCTCAAATTAAATTAATAAACAGCAAAGAAGATAAGAGAAGAGGGAAACAAGAAAGACAAATAAAACATTTTTATTTTTTGAAATCTCTTTTTTATAATCTATGCAATGATACAACTATTAAATTAAATAGAGGCTCAAAACCTCAATATCACAACAATACTATTGAAGAGTCTTAGAATGCATCATAATACTATATAGTTCCACAAAATTTAAGTTTTTATATATATGTATGCATGCAAACATAAATTTATATTTTTATATATCTTGATTCTATCCAAATTTATAATAGCTATGCCATCCTACAAGAGTAGAATACTATTTTTAAAAATTTAAGAACACAAACGGACAAATTAAGAACACAAGAGAACAATATAAAATAAGTTGATTACCAACTTGGAATCAAAATAAAATAAAATAAAATAGTAATTTATTGATAGAATTGCTACTTTTGTAATACCAAAGTAAAAATGATACCTATGACAATTAGAGTGTAAAGAGGTGGAGTTCCAAAGTGACTTTTAATAAGCACAACATGGCAATGAATTAATTAATGTGTTGAGTAGATGTGTGGATTGCATGAGTAATTTTTATTAAACTCTAGAAGTGACAAAAAAACAATTATAAAAATTTAATAGTGGTTATTTTAAGTTAATTTAAAATTCAAAAGAAATCAAATATTTTTGTTTCAAATCAAAAATCAAATGTATACAACTGAAATGAAACTAAGAATTATACACAAAAATATGTACAATTTATAAAAATATATGTGGTTGAAAGCCTTTTAATCATTTAATAATACCTTTATTTTAAAAAATATTTCTACTATATACATATAATAATATTATTAATTTGGTATAATATGTTAATTTAAACTATATCTAAATTAATATATTCAAAATAGTTTATTTTATTATATATATATATATATATATACATATTTATGTTTGCATGCATACATTGTATAAGTAATTTGAGTACATTTGCAACTACACAGTTAAATTAATTTTTTTAAAAATTTATATTAATAAAATATTACTCTGAAAAAAAATACCAAGTTGCATTTTATACATGTATGTATGATGCAATTTCAAATTTAGATGTTATATACCACATGTTTTAAGACTTTTACAAATTTAGATTTACCAACTTGTGTAGTTTATTGGTTACAAATTATGCTTATTTTATTCAAACATAATACCCACTACAGTGACATGCAGAGGTTGATGTTATATAAGGAAATCGAAATCTTATTATAGAAAATTTTGCTGGTATTGGTTGATTTATTATTCATAATTCAAATGAATCATAAACAGTAATTCAGTAAATAAGCATTATTTTTAGAGATAACTTGATTGTAATTATTTTGTCAATTTTCTTTTTGAATTAAATGTAGGCACACTTTAATAATGAATAAATAAATACAAAAAATCATACACATAGTAATTCCTACTTCAGAGCTATCCTTTCTTTTATGTATAGAAATTATTTTAGCTGAGTAATTTAACTATTTCAAATCAACAAAATTTAAAAATTAAAAATACTTGTTACTATACTGTGCATATTTCAACATTTTATATTTGGTCCTTTTTCATATTGCTAGGAAAAAGTAACAACGGGTGTGAAAAAAAAAACATGTTTATTATTACACAATCTACATTTCATGTTTTGCAAACTTTAAAACAAAGTATCTGTACACAGCAATAACAATAACAATAGTATAATAAAAAGTATTGAACAAAATTTTATGAAAAGTTTCATTAGAAAAGGTTTTGACATGAGGCATGAAGCCTTTGAATATCATTACCATCATTATTAATTCCACTCATCCTCACAGAACAGAGAAGTATGGGGCTCAGTTTCAGATTCAAGCTTTTCCTTTAAAGCTGAAGGCAACATGGGCACTGTTCATCCCTATCCTAGGCCGCCCCGCCTCACATTACTGCGCGCGGGTACCTATCCCCGTGCGCTTCTCACCCTCCTCCTCTCTCTCGAAATGGGACCCGGCCAACGGGCCATTCCATTTCCCCCCCTTCCTCGAGCTTTTCTCCATTAGTCATTAATGATGTGACAGCTGTTCACTATAGCAGATGTCAATGTGTCCCAGGCTCTGCCTCGATCTGGACTGATTGCACTGGAGGGCATTTCGGTTCGCGATTGGAAGCCTAGTCCTCCCTCAATGGATGGACCGACGATTATTGGATGCATACTGATGAAAAACGGTCTTGCCTCATTTCACTCACTAATGGAATGTGAGGTTGAGGGGATAGACATCTCGTCCTTCACAAGTTCATATGATTGATGGGAGATCCTCATCCAGCACCCACTCACACATTCATCCACTTCGGAGAAACTCGTGCACTAATTTAGCAATGTAGAAAAGACAATCAACATAATTCAATTCTAATAATAAGGTACAAAACAACATCAATAATAGTAAGCAAACCTATTCCAATTTTTTGTATTCTACCCAATCCATTTTTACAACATTTTGCGTGGAATCAATTTGCAAATGCCATCTTCATACGACAATGCATACAACAGGAAGAAGAATAAGGGGGAGCTGCAACGTGGCAAAGAAGGCCCCGTGACGTGGCGACATGCGTCACCGCCAAATAGGCGATGGCGTCACGATCCATGAGGCTTTCTGTATGCAACCTGACGTCATGCTTCTAGACAGGCGCCGGCACGCGTGAGGAAGAGAGAGAGAAGAGGGTTGAGGAGGAGGAGGATCTCACAGGTGGAAGGAGTGGGCCTGAATTGAGCATCGATCAGTCGGTAATGAGATGCTTTTCCTCGTCCTTTCTCTAGGGCGACCCACCCATCTTCTTCTTCACCTTCTTCAACGATGCCGAAGCGTCTTTTTCTCGTCTTCTTCGCCCTTTTTCCGTGGGCCTGACAGAAGCAAAGATTTGCTAAAGAGGTTGCCGAAGTCCGATCGTCTCTTAAGTGTCCATCGTCGTACAGAATACGGTGGGGCATTCATTCGGGCCAAGTTGCGGATGTTCTAGAAGCCGGCCGTGACGGGAATGTACCCACACGCGCACAAACACACATACAGTAGCCTCACTCATTCGCGGGGCTTGAATTAGGGAGAGATGCGCGGCAGGTGCGGGTAGACACCGATCCAGGAGAGAAGGGAGGATCGGCCAGTATCCATCGCCACGATCTAAGCCCGAATTCGGGGGACCAGAGCCATTTCTGTGATGGGGAACCGCATCAAGACGACGACGGAAGCACTTTGGAAATGGAGTTAGCGAAGTTGGGGGTGGTGCCGTCCTGGGATTCAGCTGGAAAAAATCGTGCACACCGAAGTTGTGTGCTCGATGATTGAGGACTGTTGTCTACCGACTGAACCGGAGGTTCGCGGGACACAGCCGGGTGAGGCTGATGGATTCTTTTTACTATATTATTGGTAGGCAGCTACAGGTCTTTCGCTACAACCCTTCACTTTTACCGATACGTGACTGTTGTCTTCGGCGCCTCTGCACCTGTCGGACTCTACGAGTCACCTACTTCGACTATAATAACTCTGTCGTTATCTTTATAAACCACATAAACAGAACCTTTAACAGAATACTTTGTCCCTCTCACTCCGCTTGGTTCGCCTGAAAATATGAATAAAATATGTATTATATTACACTCTTTTTCAACGGAGCGTTAATTGTCATCCCCAGTATGGTTCAGCTTCCCAAATTTCAATCTGGTTTGATGTATAAAGCACCAACTCATCAGTTGACCTACCTAGAGAATTCCGCCACTGGGTGGCACACCAACCATCTGCGGTGACTACTCCAAATCTTGTGTTGCAGAGCGAATGGCTCACAATTCAAAGACTAGTTTCGAGTTGGGGTTTTTCGCTCAGGGATTGTGCAGACTCGGTCTGGTTCGGAAAGTCGCAACTCAATTTATGAACAACTGGCAAGCTTCTGAAGAGGTGGTAACTGCACTCGGGTAAAAAATATAAAATATAAAAAATATCATAACAAACAAACAAACGGGACAGTCTGAATATTAATATTATTGAATCAGCAAAGGCCTGATGAACAAATGATGCGGTTCGGACTTGAATAAGAAAACCGTAACTTCTACCATTTTTGGATGCGATTTGTTGACATGGGTTCCAAGGTTGAAAAGGTGGATTTCTTCGAAGATTGTTCACCAGTTGCTTGAAAACAATGAAGATCATCATGCTCGTGTCATTGGCGCTTAGAATTTCACTATTAAGCTGGAGTTTCTTAGTTTATTTCACACGTAGGGGTGAAGACAAAAATCATTTGTCACTTTCTATGCAGAGATTTTTCATCTACGTTTACTGCTCACATCACATCTATCTATCTATCTATATATATATATATATATATATACACACACACACACTCTCACACACATACACATTAATAATTGAAAATGCTATTGAATCATCGAATTCTGAATTTTACTTCAAAGAAAGCGATCGTCACTCCTACAGCTCTTTCTTATGCACGTTTAGAACAGGAATAGTAAGTCGATTCTTGTAGGACTTGACAGTGAAAAAAGAAAATAGAAACACACACACAAACGAAATAAAACAACCCAATATATTGATTGCACAACATCGTATCTGTAAAATCAGTTGTATTCTATTTTAACATCCTAACAACATTGTTTTATGACCTATCTTTATTGGAGGGGTTAAAAAAACAATTAGCTCGAGTTTTATTTTTTCAATTTGTCAATTTCATGTTGTTATGTACATTTTTTTCTCTTTTTTATTTTCATTACATCAGTTTAACTCTGAAACAAAAAAACGTCATACGGTTTATTTTTTCCTTTTTTAGAATAAAGCATAACACATGTTCGTAACCAGAAGTATCGACCAAACCCAGAAAAAAAAAAAAAAAAAAAAAAAAAAAAACAATAACAAACTAACAAACAAACAAACAAACCAAGTTGGTAGGGATAAATATAAATTGTCTATGCTGATTTATGGGGATTTATTGGGATGGTGTTGTAAGTGGCATAGTTTAATAATTAAAAATTATATATTATGAGCTTGTAAATATATATATTTAAAACCAACTACTTTAAAAGGATTCAAATGTACAAGTTCCAACACTATTTTTAAAATGTGTACAGCTTAAGTATAAGCCTCATAATCTTGCTGGTGCTACGATGCTATTATTACAGAAACAAACACAGGGACAATGCAATTAATCATTGATCACAGAAAACATATAAAACATGAAAATGATGAAATGGAATCCAAAGAGAGCTGGATTTTGTCAACACAAATCTTCGATGTCTTCATTCTAGCGATGGATATAGGAAATCCAACAGCGAAGCACCGAAGCTTGCAGCAAGCATCACGATCCCTTCGAAGCCCATCAGCAATTGGTTTCATGTTGATATGTGTGCTGTGTGTGTTTGTGATGTGTGATGTATGAGCTGCAAGTTGCCCGAAGCGTAGGGTCCCATGGAGATAGTCAAAGCCCATCACCGTGAAAGCTCAGGTTGTTTATTAAAATATTATTTTTATGTTTATGTGTATGTTGAGTCAAGAGAGATTTGTGAGCCTCGATAAAACCGAGTCCAGGAAATTCCTCTGGCCTAATCTCCACCCTATTATTATGAGACTAGCGGTGCTTTTTCCAACTCAGGCGGCGGTCAACTTTGGTGGACACCACACTCATAGTCAGACAGACAGTGCGACTGTGCCTGGCCTTATAATAAGGAAAATCCATGGATGGAGTGGAGCGAAGCTTTACATCATAAAAGAAGGCGGCCATCATCCGCTCGAACGGTGTGCGACGATGTCGAGCACCAGTGATCTTAAGCTCGTGTGACTGCGTGTCTGTAAGTACACACATTCTACACACAAGTCCCTTGTTTTCTTACGGCATCTTGACTTTTAAAGCTCAAGCCCGCGCGCCCGACACTTTGAACTCTTGTCAACAGCCACCAGCGGTGCATTACATTTAACCCTGTCATTGCCCATGGATTTCTCACCTAACTGAGTTCTTTCCGAAGCGAAAAAATTGCATATCAGTGGTCAATCATGGCATGGTAAAAAGATGCCATTGCTACTTCTACTAATCATACCGCGGATGAAATTGATCGAAGGCGCTGTGCGCAAGGCTTGCTTTTGCGCTATTTCAATCTCGTCCGACCAGTGGGGTTTGGCTTCCCCCTAGGACCCAAAATCGGCACATCGAGTGTCTGTAAATGAGCACACATTGACCGGAAATCGGGGGACAGGGCAGGGATTTTTTGTGCTGCAACCTATATCCGGCTGGAACGCGGGGGGTGGGTTTTGCCAAATCGGTATGGAACATTCCAGTGATGGCCAGGCAGCCGAGGTGACGCAAGGAAAATGAAAAGAAGAGCGGGGAGGAATCATTCGTCGGGAAAGGAGGATGAAGGGAAGTAGTTACAACGGCGGTGAACGCAGTGGAGGGAGGTGAGCGTGGGGAGGCGTGACAAGTACTGGTGTGGCGGTGGCGGGGCGGTACAACGGTCCAACCTACAACGTTACGTTATCTGCCTGGCTACTATACGGGGGGCATTGTCTAGGGAGGGAGAGGGTCTGGAGAAGTAGTAGTAGGGCCTTCGGGGGTAGGAATCCAGCTCCAGCTGCAGCAATCTCTGTGTCCTGCCCTGCCTGGGGCGTCTGTCTCATTGCGCTGCACTGTCGTCGAGGCTTCCATGCCATCTTCTCGAACCCTTTTTCCCTTCTTCTACCACCACCTACCTCTCTCATTCCCAAATCGAACCATTCCCATCGCCAGCTAAAGGCGAGTGTTAGCCTGCCGAGACTCTGTTGCAGCAAGAAAGTGGGCTTCTTCTTCTTCTTCTTCTTCTCTACTCCTCCTCCTGCTCCTCCTGCCGACGCATCTTCTTGCCGCCTGGTCGTCTTCCCCCTGCTGCCGACGCTCCGCATAACTCGTGGTACGTGTCTTACTCACTTTTGCAACATCCCTTCTGTCCTATTCTGTGTGTGTGTGTGTGTGTGTGTGTGTGGGGTTGGTGTGACGGGTCCGAGGTCGGTGATGATGGTCAGGGCTCGTGGGAGGTAGGAGGTGAGCGACCTTGATGCTATTGGTGTGCATCGGTGTTGGGCGTGGTGTTCATAATCGATAGCTGAGTCATTGTTTGCAGAGTTCAGATTTTGTGAAGTTGGGTGGTGGTGGTGGTAATTGTGACGATATAAATTGTCTTGACCTGAGGTTCTTCGTCGTCGTTTGGCTATCAGCGCTCCAAGTTCGATTTTGGTTTTTGTTTCTCTGCGTTTTGGTGCATCTGTCATAGGTCTTCGTAGGCGGAAATCGCGGACATTAGGACTTCAGTGGAATTTCTGTTGAAATACGGCGTGATATCTAGTCCCGACTGCGATTGCATCCAAGCAGGAGAGCCCGTCGCTGAATTGTTATTTTTTCTCCCGTTTCTATGCCGTGTTGATAATCACACCGAGGACTCTATGGATGATTTCGCAAATCTTGGTCCTACAACTCGCTTGCATATTACGTGTCCTTGTTAGTAACGGCTCGTGTCTACCAATCGTTGGTGTCTTCCACTGTGTTTACTAATGATGATGTAGTGTAGATTTGGTGCTCTCAGTGTAGTGCAAGTAGAGTGAGGCAGATATTTGAATAAAGGCAAGAGATTATTTCTAGTATAATATGTGTAGTGCCTTGGCACAGCTGGGGTGCAATACCCCATCAATGTTATGGTTTTTATATCAGTGGTGTTGGTTTTGCAAACTGCGGCGAGATTTCATGTGCCTTGTTTGTTCGGTCTTGAAGGTTGAGGTCCAATTTGTAGCCATTTTAGGATATCTTTCCTCAGAAAGTCTACATACCAATCAGGTTCTCTTGACATGCAGGTTACCCATGAATTAAAGAACGCTTGTTCAAGGCTTTTAGATGATTTTGTGTGCTGTCAAACTCTTGTTGAGTACATCCGCTAGTACACCAAAGTTTCTGCCACGTGTCCCAAATAACGAAGAATCTTAAGTTGGTGTATGAAAATTAAGGTGGGTTGCATACTTGTGTACATCGCCCACATTCCCGTTGTGCATCGGTACTAAATGAAGAGTGAAATTGAGATGGCGTGGCTGTATATCTTCTGCTGAGTCTTGCTCGTATGATAAGTTAAGCGCAATTTGTAGTGTATTACGCGGCTATGAACATGATTTGTTAATGCTTCATTATGTTCTCCCTGCAGTGACTACGAGAACTTGGCGATCAATCCATCTCAGTGGGAGGGGTTGCAATTGGGTAGTTCATGAATTTGACAATTTCTAGCATTATTGAACAGGGGAAGCCCAAAACAAAAAAGTGGGATCCTTGCGGTGGCAAGGTCAAAGAACAAGGGTTGCAGTTAACGAGTAAAATAGAAGCCCCGAAAGTGAAAAAAGAAGTTGAGGAAAGCAAGTCTGAATCTAGTTTGGAAGAAGAATCCAAGGGAATGCGGTTAGCGGCGAAAGACACTAGCGGTCGGAATGCTTTTAAATTTCGGAATATAGATTTGAATAAGGTCCCTTCGGCATGGGATACCGAAGAAGTTTCTGTTAGCAGCGCTGGCGATACGACCAGTTTTAGGGGGGTTCGGCACCGGCCCGAGCTAAACAAATGGGTGACGGAAATCCGGCCTACATCTCAGAAACGTAAGATATGGCTGGGAACATATGAAACTCCGGAAGAAGCTGCCCGGGCCTACGATGTTGGCATCTTCTACACGAAGAAGAAGATCCCATACAATTTTGAGGATTCTCCACAGCAGCTGCAGCTATATCCCATCCCCCCGGAACTGCCTTGGGAGAGTTTTGCCGCCCTCGTGAAGCAGAGGGCTACTTCCGCGGCGAAGAGGGCGAGGGTGCCTTCCTCAAGCTAGAGCGATACGCAGCGTAATTGACGCTGGTCGGCTGAGAGAAAGATCATCAAGGTGGGTCGTGATGTTCTATGCTCGGATGAGTGGCTTGAAGGTTTCTGGTTCCAACCATGAGAGCATGACGCGAGGCCCACACGGATGCAGCTTGTGAATGGAGTGGTAGACTGTAGGTGGTTTTGGTAACGGCTTGAATAATAACGGAAGCTTCATGGCTCGAATGACCAGCCATGGTGGTGTGCAAGTGAAGATCGCTGATTGTGTGAGGTTTCCATCTTTCCCATCCCCATCTTCCACTTTGCTACACATTGCTAGCGTCACATGAACAATTCATTCATGGACCCTGCTCTCATTTCCCCTGTCACGAAGTTCTTATGGTAGAGTTCACCGAAAGCAAGCTGTCTAGGAAGTTGACAGTTTTGTGGGAGACAAAAACTCTACTCGAGCTACTGTGTGCATGCCTGCTGAGTCCTCCAGCGAGGAGCCTGTATATTATTGAATGGTGTAGGATGGATCGCTTGGTGCCGTTCTCTTTTTCCTTGTCCTCTTTTTGTAAATGGTTTTCCTTCTATGAATATGTGAAGCTCCTCCCAAGGAAGCATATTTTTGATCGAACAAGAGCGGCATTTTTCTCACCATGACGTGTCTTCCATTTTTCTGCTTGATGTGAACCTGTGAGATAGCTCGTCTTTCTCACCGTCGCAGCCTATTTTTGTTAGTTCAGTTTCTAGAGCACTCTGACTGACAGGCTGTTGCCTCATATAGTTAATGACTCGTTGCCGATTCTGTATTGTTGTCTGAATTGGTTGATGATGTTATGTGGAATGTTACGAGAAATTGTATAATCAATGCATGTGTATGTAGTTGAAGTGGAGGATAATGCACTGGAGAGAAGGGCCACCAAATGAATAATTGTTTGATTGTTCAACCTCAACTGCACTGTGGTACTGTGAAATGAATATCTTGTCTCAGTTCTTTCGATTTGGTTTGATTTGTAAGAGATAAAATTGTGATGATCAACTTTTGAACTACAAGTCAAATTTTATACAAATTTAAATTTGAATTAGACCATATAATTCTCAAGTAGTGTAATGAATGCAAGCAAAGAAAAATTTATAATTAAATTAGAAGAACAAAATGATTAAAAAGAAGCTTAAACCCTAAACTTGGCCAATTAAGTGCATGCTACACATTCAAGTTTAGTGCAATTCACATATTATTATATAAGGTATTATATTGTGAAATGTATATATATTATGACATTTATATTCTTCACGAATTAACATTTTTTTGAGGAGTGAAAATAAAATTTCACTCATTTCAACCATTAATTTAGTTCTTATTCAATTTGATTTGGTCCAATAACTTTTGATTGTATTAGTGTACAATTATATAAAAACCTATAAGTAATTTGACTATTATTACAAAAAAAATATTGAAAGTAAAGTTCTTTATCAAAACCTAATATCTTTTTTGGAAGTGTGAATATCCAATTAGTTGATAAATACTTAATACTCCCAAGAACAAAGTACTCTCAACACAAACCTATAAAATTTTAAATAATTATTTTAATGCTTGTAACAATATAGAGATAATATTATTCTAATTTTCTTCTTAAATTTTATCAAGCTTTCTAAATCAATTAAAATTTGATAATGTTGTGATTTTATGTTTTATTTAAAATAAAATTGTTGTATATTTGAAATCCTTGCAAAATCACTTTGAAGCTCGTAACTTTTTTGCTCTTATTTTAATCTGTAGGAGCACTATGCCAAAACACTATTTGCGGTGTTAGTGTGAATGTATTGGTGTCGGTGATGCCTCGGCCGACGATGAATGCGCGGTGCCCTCACGCATCATCGTCGTCGCGGGGAGGCCCGCGCATCACGAGTCCTCCTCCGCGGATCCGCCATCATCGACATCACCAATGCATCCCTTGCACCTTTCGTGATCGGCGTCGGTACATGAGAATGTACTCGGCGACTAGTCGCCGCGGGATGCCCGGGTTCCATCGAGATGCGCCTGGAATGCATATCCGCGGCTGCACGCTTTCCACCTCGTGGCTGCTTGTTCGCAGCGATCGAAGTAAAAACCTCCCCCGACTTCCCGTGATTAGTCTCGATGTTGACGCATCGTCGGAGATGCTGGAAGCGGTCCATCGCGTGGACAACAACGCGGTTCGGGTTCTCGATGTAGATGATTCGCTGACGACCGCTCATAATGGCGTTGCGACCCTCCCACTGTGTTCCTCGAACCTCAGAATCCTCCATTTGGGAGCGCGATCAGATCTGGCGTGACTTTTTCTGTTCGCGTCGGTTTCTCCACCACGGCTCCACGAACGGCTAGTGGAGCGAAGATTTGTCGTCAGTCGAGTCTCGTGACATTGGCGAGGAGTCCAACATGCGGATTCTGCTCTGTCAAGACCACATCTGACATCTGAGCCTTGTGCAAACCACGCCTATGTCATGAGACGGTTAGACGCGCCCATCTTTTCGAACGGGTCTAATCAAGATCTGAAGTAGGACGTCAGCTAATGTCCCATCTGAAGGCAATTCTCTTGAAAGAAATGATCAAAGCCGGTTCGGTGGAGTTTGGATAGGTTCAAATGTCCGAAAGCACACCATCTCAAGTCACCGTGTCGAACTCATCATGCAGATTTCTGCATTGCACGACGTCGACGCGAATTGCGGCGAATTATGCATCATGTGCATTATTATGGGTGCTGTTTCTCCTTGCCAAGAGCTGTCGGCGTCTACGCCTCTGTTTCCACAATCTTTGTACAAGTTTTTATTATTTTATTCTTGTTTTAACCATCTGAAGCTGAGAGCAACGTGGATGATGGCTAGCTCCTTCACGTGTTCTGACATCGGAGCGCACACGAAGCACATAAATTGTCGATGGGCGTGCTCTATTATATCATGGCAGGAAATTGTCTGCAGAATTTCGTCTGCAGGTCGTCATGTGACATGTCAAGTCGCATCTTTGGTCATTTTCATCTTATATATATTCAGTTATTTAATGGTTTTTCATCGATTGAATTTTAACAGATGGGTCGGTAGCCCGTCGCTATGCAAGGTCACCAAACAAACGCCGAGGACGTATTCCACCAATGCATGGCACCAGGAGTCAGGCGTTTGAATATTCTCCCCATTGCCGGTGGAGCACTATTGTCTAGATGCATGTCCTCCCTATGAAGTTGTCACCAATATGGAAGTCAAGAAAAATCATCCGATGCAAGGAGACTTGATCGAGATTAGACTTGGCTGGGGTGGGATGCGAGTGAGCGAGATGGCGACCTCCTGTTGCTTCATCTGACTGAATGCCGGCCACTGGGCGGCACGATCTGAGCGCGGAATATTTGGTTGACTCGGGACGTGCAGCAGTCCCAAGCCTCTTGTTGCGAGATGTTGGCATGATGCAAGGATCGGTGAAGCTTGGCTCTCGAATCCTCCGCGGTGACGGAAACGACGACGAAGACGACAATGTCGATAAAAACAACACCAGCAGTCCTCCCCCTTTCTCCTCATTCAAAATCTGCCCAAACCTGCTGCCTCCCAGCATTCGAGACCACTTAAATCTTCTAGATTTTTCTGTCTTTTCATGGAATAAAGTTCCTTGAAAGTCCTGTAGGAAAATAAGCAAGACGGGGACCAAAAACAAATAGATTGATTGGATCGAGTTTACACTGTAGAACAATTTTTTTGCAGTCTTGAGTTCAACTTTCTCGCTGTCAAAGACATGGCTTAAAAGACCAAAAATGCTTGGATTGTGTATGCATCCGCAAACGTTGAAAGACCAAAAATGCGGCCCCAACTGCGGTGTGTGCAGAAACGGAAGAAGGCTGTGCGGACAGGGAAGATTGAGCGAGATCAATCAATGAATCTAGAGTCCATTCCTCCTCCGGACGAGCATGGGAAGGGAAGGGAGGCCGGGGTGCAGGAATCTTGCCTTGTGTGGATCAGTCAGAGGCTACCACATTGAGCGAGGAACACCAGATTGAGCGAGCAGCTGCTGCAAGGGGATCAAAGACAAGGCCTCTTCTTTTTTTTTTGGGTGGGGGATGGGGTGCGGCTCCTAGGCTCCGTACTTCGCGGAATGTGAGTCTGTGCTCTTCTAAATGCGCCTGGCGCAGGCGCGGGTCTAGGCCGCGCCTCACACAGGTCATGATTCGATCAGCAACGGTGGAATTAGTGAAGGATCAATGTTGTACGAACTGATTAAGCGAAGCACTCTCGAGAGCCTTAGAATCCAACAATCTACACAATTTTTTTTTAGGGTTAGGGCTAGCCTAGGGTTTAGATGGACACATACGCTGGTAGAGTTAGGGCAGGAGCTCGGAGACATGGGGAGGGGAGTATGGACACAAAAATGGAGGGAGGGAGCACACGGCTCAACGCAAGAGAGTTGGAAGAACTCTCCAATAGCTTCGGAGCTCACAAACTCGCCAACAAGCCTCACCCCACGCCGCGGACTGAGGGGGAATATTTACCAGAAGGATACGAGAAGAACTACTCGGGGTTTCTCTTGAAAACCACTCAAGAGTGATAGAGGTCAACAACAAGTTGGTATGTGGAGAAATCGAATTTCTAGCAAATTATGTTGTTATTTCTTGTTTTGTTGGTGGTAAACCACCTCAAGATATTTTTGATGCCTTGACTAACCAACTAGAATAAACTTTAGTGGAAAAAATTCAAATTGGAAGAAATCTAGGCAAAAGTTAATTCTATTTACAATCACATTTAGTAAAGACAGTTAGAAAGACACTACTCCTCTCTTCTTATAAAACCCCTCTAGGACTGTACACATTTCAAGATTTGGATCTAAATTTTGATCTCAAAGCCATTTGAATTTTTAACCTTTTTGATGATATTGGAGTAATTAAGGTCCCTATTTGAATTATCCTCAAGGAACTATGAGATGAATTCCAAAAAGTTGCCTCAGAGGTGGCAGTCTTCTTAGACCAAGTCCTTAGAGAATGTCGTGATAATCACAAAATCCAAGAATCCAAATCTTGTATAGCTTTCAGCTCAAAAAAAAGATGGGAGGTTGAGATATAAGTAACAAATCCAATCATGAAGAAAAAAAAATCAATCCTAATTGACTATAACAACCTACATATTATGAGCACCTATTATATTCCAAAGTTGGACAAGAGGGAACGATATTAGAAGGGCCAGATCTAAAAGGTTTTATATTGGTCTATAAAAACTATATGAAGTACAAAAATTGGAAACAAATAATAATTCACAAGATGGCCGAATCAAATCATAGTGGATACTCCACTAGCGGCAATTCTCTGCTTACTAATATGTTAAACCTAAATTACACCATAGTAGATAACAACACGTTGTTGGGGTAGAGAGAATTTGCCTCTAAAAAGTATTAGGCTTCTAGCTGTCATTAATTTCTCAATCAAGTATCAAGATAGATAAAAATTCCAAATTTATATAAAGTTGTTCTTAAAAAAGGCAATTATATCAAGCATAGAAGCCTCATGTACTCTAGAATCTCCAAAATATAGCAAAATACACTAAATCCTTCATTAATTATAAAAGGGATTTTTTTTGAACTTCAATATAATATATCTCTAAATTGGACCATCTACAAGTATTCAAATTTTACATGAAGTACTAATGTATTCTTAAAAACTACCACAAAAAATTTTAACCATCAATTTGTTGCTAATCTTTAGACATATTATTCTAATATATATTAGAATTTATGAACATATTACATATTTTGATTAGTTTTAATATATTGTAAGTAATCAGAATACAACATCCATGTCCTCCAAACTTGTACATCCTTTGATATGTGCTACTTATAATTCCTCTTCATTACTTTTAAATTGTTGTAATTCACTTATAGGTTTATCAATTTCTTATTCTTGGTTCAAATATTAAAGTAAAAATACTTCAAAGACTTCTACTTTGAATCATCTATCCCTTTTCTTGAAAGCTTTCATCTTTTTTCTAATTATTGGATTTTTAATAATAGTTCTATTTAGCTCTTGTAAGGAATATGTGACATTATCATAGACTTTGAATATTACATATGGTCCACACCATTTCTTTATAAATTTCTTTGTAATATTATATTGATGCTTTAAGCTGATATCATAAATCAAAATATAATCTCTAATCTAAATAGGCTTGGGCCTTAATCTATCACTCTTGTCAAACCTTTCTTTGTTTTTCAACCTTGCTACTTTCAATCTTTCAACTCCAATTTTTAAGTCTTCAAATAACCTTCTCAATTATTGGATGGAGAACTCCAACAATCTTTTTCTATCAATATCATCTTTTCAAGATAAAATCTATATAAGATAGATTTTTTTAGTTGGTATCATAGGCTTCTACTCAAATATTAATTCTATGGGCATATAACTAGTGACAGTACTATGAATAATCTTATTAGCCCATAAAACAAATAGAAGTAATTTGAACCATTGAATTGGCCTATTCTTATATGCCTTGATCAATACATGAATGATAGGAGGATGACCCCTCTTACTCTTGCCATTGACTTTAGGATTATAAGAAGTGGTCAATTTCAATTGAATCCCATATCTATCAAAGAATTCCCGTACTTCAGTAGTATCCAATTCTCTCCTATCAACTTTCATTCTTTTGATACTTCTATATCTGCTAAAGATGTCTTTTAGAATAAATCTACATATTGCTTCAATAATCTTGGTCATTAAAGCTCTTCCTTCAATATAATTTGATAGCTCATCTTTTATCAATATTAAGTATTTCATGCTTCAAATTCCTAATGGCATGGCTACCAAATCAATTATCTATTAAAAATATATAGTAGATGGATAAGTAGGATATAATCCATCCTTATATTTGACTTTAGATTGTAATTGACATTCTATGCATGTATTCACGAAATCTTCTACATCTTTGTATAAGTCCTTCTATTAATACCTTTTCTTGATCTTAATATAAGTAGCCCAAATTCTTCTATATCATGTCTAGAGTGTATCATGAAATTCTTTCAAATCCTTGTTTCTAGTATGAAGATCTCTTACTGATCTTAATAGAATTTTGTCACTTCTTTTTGACCTCTTCTACAAGAATCTATTTTTAAGCAAATAAACATACAACTGGTGTCTGATATTCTTGAAGGTTTTATTCATGTAGTCTTTTTATCTCTTTATGGTACTCAAATAAATTCCAATATCCCTCAATTTGCCTTCATATAAATCTTCATAAAAGATTTGAACTTAATCTCTAAAATCCATTCTATTGGTAGTAAATATATATCTATGGTTTTTTTTTTTTTTTTTTTTTTTTTAAATTTTTTTTAAATTTTTTATATTCATCTTTTTAATGTGCCATCATCTCTTCTTCAAAGGTATATCTAGCTCTAGATAGCATGTCTACCACTGAGTTTTCTTTACAAGTAATATGTATCAAAATAAGATTCAATATTCTAATGTAGGCTATTCATTTCAATATAGCAATATCTGAAGTAGTGTAATTAATTACCATTCCAAGTAAAAATAAAAAATCTGAGTGTAAAACCACACTAGCTCCAATCTAATAATTCTTCTTAGCTTTTAAAGTAGTGAGTGCTCTCCAAAATTCTCTTTTAACTTGTGGATGAGCTCTTTGCCTTTCTATAAGAATCTTAGCTCCAAACCTTATAATAAACCTCATCCCTTCTTCATTATCTTGCCCAAAAATCCATCCAATTGCTATAGGACTTGTATCCACTATTACAACTATTGATCTTTCATATTAATAATCTATTTATCTAAGAACAAGTAGTGAATTCAAAATCTTCTTTAAATTCTCCATGGCTATTTTTTGTTTATCTTTCCAAATAAACTTCTTATCCTTCCTTAATAACTTATATAATGGCTCTGCAATATGTACAAAGTAAAACATCCAAATTTGATAGAATACACATATATCCAAGAATCTTTAGTTTTTATAATATTTTACATGCCTTCATTTTAGATATAATATCAATTTTTTTTGGGTTTGATTTTCTACCATACCTATTACAAATGTGCCTTATTATTACAATCTCACCAACTCCAAAGCTTGATTTTTTCATAGATAATATCAAATTACTTGATTCAAACTTATCTAATATCTAAGTTACATCTTCAACGTGCAGCTTGATAAACTTGCTACAATCTTTAGTATTTAAATTTTTTTCTTTATTTTATTTTTTTTGCAATCTTTCATAGATATATTATCTAAAAATAGAATGGTCTTTTTAGATACAAATTCATTCAATATTTGATTTTTAACATTTTACATATGAGCCACTGAGTTGGTTGCATCTTGAAGTAAAATACACATCCTCATTAAACTCAAAGGAGTCTTCATGGTAATCAAGTCTCTACTTTCTTCAAGTACTTGGAGCTGGTCATATCTAAAATATAAGTCTTCAATAGAATAGATGGCAAGACTAGCAAATTGTTTAGCTATTTCATCTACCACAAGACTTGATCTCATATTTCAAGTAGTCATATTATTTGTTGGTTGCATATTTTGAATGAACCTCAATATCTTTGATTTCTTAGGTATTGTGAACCATCTATTAGAATTAGGAGCAATTAAAGGTTCAAGAATATCTATCATCATCTTTTCTTTTAATAATTCCATCAACTTAGGAAGTAAAGTTCTAAGCACATGTATAGACTTCAAATTCCATGGAACATGTGATACTGTAAAGATTATTATACATGCTATAATATTAGAATCTATATATCTAATTTCATCACAAATTAAAATAAATGCTATAATATGTCTAATAAGCATTTCTTAAAATATTATCTTTTATGATGTTATTAAAAAACCAATCTCATTTCATCTAATTTTTAATTTAGTCAATAATTTTTAAATAAATCAATGCTCAATTTTATATATTTTTTCTTCTTAAATTAGACTTTTTAATTAATTATTTGATATGCTCTATAATATCAAGTGCTAATTAGGTAGCCATTGATTTCATCTTTTTGGCTACAATCTTATACTTGGTTTGTATAATGGTCTCATATTTTAATTTATAGCTTGTAACAAATCCAACATATATTACTATTATTACCAACTCATCATAAGCCTTCCTTGAATATATCTCTACTATAATATCTCCATCTATTTTTATAGCTAAGTTCTTCAAAACTTATATCAATCCATCTTCCAAACCTACTTCTTCTAATGTTCCAACTATGACTTCATCACTTGAAACTAAATCCACTCTTTTAAATTTTTTTTCTTATTTCTTTATCCTCTTCTTATTTATAGGATCAAAATCTTTAATCTTTTGAAAACTCACAAATCCATTATTAAATAGATTTAAAAAATCAAAACTCAAATTACCAATATTAGAATTTACAGATAATCTATTTGTATCTATGTGTCCTCATCTTCTAAAGGTGCTCTCTAGAAATCTAAAAATTTGTTTTTTGGCTCTAAAGGCATCTCTTTCAATTATTTTCTATGCATTTTATAAATAGGCTTCGCAATAAAAAATTATACAGCTTTCTTTCTATCATAATTATGAATCCTGACATAATGTAAGCTACCATCTAATATTCTAGTTTCTATCCTAACAGCTATAATATATGACTAACTAAGTATTATCAGATTTGTAGTAGAATTTTACTCAAATTTTTTTTTATTCCACCTCTACATCCCTAATCTTGGTCTTCACAAGTGAATAAGTTCCATATAGATCACCTTGCTTATTGTTTGTAGTTCTAATCATTCAACCATTCTTGATATCAATTAACCACTTGTTTTTTTGATTTATCTACTTGGACATGATATTAATTTCTGATTCAAAATCAACTAAGGCCAAGATTGGATCCTTATAATCTTTCAACTTCACTTGTATCTATATAATAGTCTTAACTCAATAAGAGATTGAATATCTATTACTTCCCATCTCATTATCATTCTCTTTTGAAAAACTAATAACATGTGTTTCTTGTATAATCTTCCTCCTTTTGCCAAATTCTATTAATATACACTTTGTTTGTTATCTTCTTATATCCTTGACATAATTGATCTGAGCATTGTCCTCTATACTAACCTTATTTTTAAACTCTGATAATGCAGATTGTGCAAATACTTGTTCTATCTCTTTCTCCTCATCTTTAGTTATATAAGTATCCAATGCTTCTATCATAATAGCTTTAGCTATCATTTTTCTCTTTTTTTTTATCATATTAATGATTAGTTCATGAAAATCCCTCTTTACTATACCAAGAGCTTTTTTTAGAGTGAATTCAATCTTGGTATCTAAAATCTTCTTTTCTAAGATACTCTTATATTTGTGGATGATTCAATGTTGGATTGAAGCTTGTAGGTAGGATTTTTATCTTTGGACTTGTATGTGTCATCCTTTTCATTTTCTTTGTCTTTTTTCTACTATTCTTTTGATAATAGTACATCACCAAGATGAATAGAAGAAGGCATCTTCTTTAGTTTTTGTCCCTGAGAAGTTTCTTTGTTCTTTGGAGATTTCCTCTTGCTTGTTGATTCAGCAACATCTTTCTCATGAACAGCCTTGCCTTTCTTCTCCTCAACCATAGCATTATGCAAGTCATGATTCTATTGGTCTCCATCCAAAAATATTTTAATATTAATAATATCAATTAGATCATTCTATCTAGTCATCTCCTTGATAACTTCAACTCCCTTGATCATAGCCTCTATTGCTAGTGAAGAAGCAATCTTAACTATTTTTTCTTTCACTATAATAGATTAAGACTTTGCTTCTTTTTTATGCATGGCACCACTCTTTCATGTTTGCTCTTCTATTAGTTTCTTCATGCCTCTCTTTTCAAAGTTGGTTTTCAAAATCTCATCAAAATTTGTTAGTCTTATTTTGCCATCTTTGAAATATACAATATTTTTTTTGATTACAGCTTATAATTGCTACATTTATTATGTTTGTAGTATGGATTGTCATACCATATATATCTTTTTATAAATCCCTTCAAGCCTTCAAATGTCTTCAACAAGCTCATCATTTGAGATGTCTTCAATTTAGTCATCTCTACCTTCAAATCTTGTATGCCCTTGATCAATTCTTTAAGAATGTCATCTTGAATAGACTTGGTTATTTTTTGAAGTAATACTAAAGTTTGAAAAGTAGACATTGGCTCTAATCATGATGATAAGCCACAAGCCTTAATTCTTTGTTGTTTGGCCACAAGTCCCACTATTTCTTTCATCAATCTCTAATTGTTTGTAAATCCACTCTCAAATATCTTATTAGCCAAATAAATGAACAACTTGTCTTCTAAGCTTTTATTAGCTATTTATAAGAATAATTCAATCTTCCTAGAATCTAACAATTATCTCTCTTATCATAGTATTTGATCAAACTTCTTTTCAAATTTCTTAACCAATTCATTTGGAGCCATTTGATTCTTTGGCCTTTGCTCAATCTATTCCAAAAATGATCTTTTGATTATCTTTTTAAAGTCTTCTTCAAAAAGTTCATCTTTCAAAAGCTCCTCAAATCTGCTCTACAATGTAATTCCTTCATGCAATTCTTGCATCCTCTCTTTGATCTCAGATATCACTACTAAATCAAAGGTGGTGATCATTCTCACCTCTAAAACTTGATGTACTTCTATTTTACATGAATAAATTTTCAAGAATTTGGTGATATTTCTTCTATTAAACCTTCCAATTCTGTCTACCATTATCTATAAGGCATTAGTAGTACTTTTATTATCTCCTTGCACATGTTATCTTTTATCTATAAATTGAGTAAATGCTCAAAACAAATCCTAGGCCTCTACTCCACATGATAATCCAAGTCTAAGATTTTGATCTTCCACCTTGACTTGTTGAATAATTAATACCTAAAAGTTCTCTAAATAGAAGCACCAATATGTTTGGATAAAGAAAGTTTGCCTCTAGAAAGCACTAGGCTTCTAGTTGTCACTAATTTTTCAATCAAGTATCAAGATAGATAAAAACTCCAAATTTATATAAAGGTGTTATTAAAAAAGGAAATTATATCAAGCATAGAAGCCTTAAGTATTCTAAAATCTCTAAAGTGTAGCAAAATACACTAAACTCTTCATTAATCATAAGAGGGATTTTTTTCTAAACTTCAACAGCACATATCTTTATATTGGACTATCCACAAGTATTCAAATTTTATATGAAGTACTAATATATTCTTAAAAACTACCACAAAAAATTTCAATTGTCGATTTGTTGCTGATCTTTAGACATCGCTAAAATCCTAATAGTAGCTTCAAACCCTTGGTTGCAAACATCCACATGCTAAATTCTTTATATCTCACAAATTAAATGCTCAAATACCATAAAAATTTGTATATTTGTGTATTGTATATACAAATCACAAGAATCTCAAGTATTTCATAAATAGTGATGCCATTCTTGAAAAGAATCCACAATTGTATGAAGTTCTTTATTATGGATTTTGTAGTTGATCTTTGTTGCTAAAAATTTCTTGGAATAAAAAGCTATCAAATGGAATTTGCCATTTGCTCCCATTTGTGACAATACCATGCCTAATGCAAAGTTTGATGCATCTATTTTCATAAAAATTATCTTAAAAAAATAGATATGATACAAGATTGATATAGAAATAAAAGTTGTTTTCAAAGCCTCAAATAATGCTTCTACTTTTTTATTCTATTCAAGTTTGTTTTTACAAGTTAAGCGTGTAAGTGGAACTAAAATTTGATAAATTTTTTTGATGAAGATTTGATAATAATTGGCAAATTCTAAAAAGTATTGCACATCCCTTATTATTTTTGGAATCTTACAGTCTATGATTGTCTGGACTTTCTTAGGATTTATCTTAAGACCATCATTCAAAATAATGTATCCTAAGAAGTCAACATGATTAGTGTGAAATATACACTTTTTTATCTTGGCATTTAATTATGGATCTCTAAGTTTTTGTAACACACAACAAATATAAAGTTCATGTTCTTCTATGTTCTTAGAGTAGATCAGAATATCATTTAAATAGCAGAGAATAAGATAATCAAGAAATTCACAAAAAATATTATTCATAAATATTAAAAAATAACTAGTGTATTTGTAAGTCCAAAAGATATGATATTATATTCAAAATATCCATACCTTGTTCAAAATATAGTCTTCCATTCATCACCTTCTTTGATGTATACCAAATTATATATTCCTTATAGATCTATTTTTGTATAGATCTTAACTTGATTCAATTGATCAAAAAGTCCAGATATCAAAGGTAGAAGATAACTATTCTTTATGGTAATCTTGTTGAATCTTCAATAATCTATACACATCCGTAGAGACCCATCTTTTTTCTTTACAAACAAGATAGGAGCTCTTGCTAGGGATTTTAAATGGTGTATGAAATTCTTGGCCAAATTTTCATCAATGTATTTCTTGAGTTCAGCTAATTCATTTTGTGATAAATTACAGATTGGTCCAAATGGAGGTTGAGATCCCTCTTTGAGATCAATTGAATAATCATATGGACAATACTCTAGAAGAATATTTATATATATATTTTTTAAATATCTTGATAATCTTAATATTGGCTTAGAATATCACTTGAATTTTTTCTACTATCAAAAATAGATGTAGTATAAATAGCAAAAGATAAAAGCTTTTACGCCTAGAAGTATAGGTTTTATTATATTAGACTTATGACTTGTCACTTGATTAATAGGACTCTTATTAATACTTTGAAAAAAGTCAAGTCTATAAGAAATTCAATTTATTTGAGGATTATACTTTTTTAGCTATGATAAACATAAAATAATTAGATTAGAAGGAGATTTAATTATATTAAAGATTACAAAATTATTATGATCATCTATTGTTATATTTATAGGAAAGATTTCATAAATAACATCTTCAAAAGATAACAAATGACCATCTATGACTTTTACATGTACAAATTTAGTTTTTTTGTACTGAAGGTATTCTATCACTTTTAACAAATTCTTTATTTAAAAAACACATTGAGGCTCTTAAATCTAATAAAGTAGAGGCTTTGCAATTTTCAAGTTCCAAACAAACATCTATTATAAAATAAAGAGAGGATTTTGAAGAGAGAATAACACCTTTATTAGGAATTGTACAAGATTCCAAGTGTACAATCCCTATTGTAGCTAGACAAATTTTCTTTTTGACATATTATCTTCTTTGATAGCCATACTCCTCATTTTGTGGTTGTGTTATTTCTTTAAATAATGTTGAGCAGTGTGCTTAGGTTCTCCACAATATAAACACAATCCTTTTTGACAACGATGAGTCTTTTCTTATTCAATAAGAAGTTTAAAATATACCATGTCAATTTGCATGTCTTCTACTTTTGAATGTACGTATTGAAGAGATGTTGATATTGCCATTATATTATAATAATACTGGAACTTTCTTATATGACTCTCAGATCAAAATTCAAAAGTTGATTATTACACTTTATAGCAAAATCAATTACTTGACTCAATATTTGAAGATTAGATAAGTTGAGCATTAATTTCTATACTTCATATCATAATCTATAAAAAAAAATTAGCTAATGGATGCAGCATCATTCTACTTGATATCAATTATTAGTTGTCAAAATTGTAAAGCATATGATGTCATTGATCAATTGTCTTATTGTAAGATATAGATCTTGTTGATTGCAATACGAATTGCATCATATTTTTTATATATAAATAGAAACTTTGCTAAAAATATTTCCAAATGATCTAATATTAAATCATATTATTTAAAAAAAGATATAAATCATGATAAAGTAAAATCTAAAAGTAGTGTTTCAATAAACTTGACTTGTGACCCTTGAGTTGAATAACTTTGAGGTTTAAGTTCAATCACCAGTTATACTTGATTGATGAATCCTCAAAATTTAGATCTTGTACCATCAAACTTCTCCAGCAAACTAATTTTTGATTTTTTGATGCTTGAATGGTGTTCAATTGTAAGTGAAGTGGTATAGCTTGAAGCAGCCTTAATCATCTCTATATCTTTACTTTGTGCTAATCTTATTGCTCCTAGTGGTGGTGTATTGAATTGATATACTACAAGTATTAATTCTCTCATTTGCTCTTGCATTTGTATCATTGCACTCTTTATTTCAACAAGCTTTGCCTTCATAATATAATAGAAAGAAAAAAAAATATCTATTCTCACTACAAAATAAAATACTCAAGAATAAAAATAAAAAAAATTCTAAGAACAATATTAGTTTAGAAGTGGATAATCTATAATTTTTAATATGCTTATATCTTATCAAGAGAAAGAGGTAATCCACTCTTAATCAAAAAAAGACAAAGCTCTAATATTATATCTTTATTCTTGTCAATTTGTCAAGGATATAAATTAAAAAAAATGCATAAATTAATGAAAACTATATCAAAAGAAAATGACAAAATAAAAATAAGAAAATATGTATATTCAAGAAGAAATTGGAAGGACTATAGCCAAAGATTAAAAAATATAAAAGACTCTTAAACTAAATTAAAGGTAAGAAAGAAATTGACAAGAATGAAGGAGGCTTCAGTCTTATCTCTATATATACTATCTATCTAAGAATTATATGGCGGCGTTCAATAGGACTTCCAACATGTGTCTAATTTGCAAGACACATGTCAAATTTGTAAAACAAGTTTTTTACATGTGCGCCACGTACTTAGCTTGTTCCACAAGCTACCAACACATGCAATACATGGCTAGCTTGTTCTACAAGCTATCAATATGTGCGGCACATGGCTAGCTTATTCTGCAAGCTATCAACATGTGCAGTATGTGGCTTGCTTATTGGCTAAGTTTTTAACCTATTAATCACCTATAGACATGTATAAAGATGAATCCGCATTTATGAAGCTTTTAGAAAGCTTCTCTATGAGACATTATCAAAATAATTTACTTTTATCTACTTATCCATATTAATTAGAAAGTTATTGGAATAAATTTGATATCCGTGATATCATTAAAGTTTTCCATCTAGGTGCCTCCAACATTCAAATTCTTTTAAGATACATGTTGATGCTAACTCTTTTTAGAACTTCTGAAAAATGGAGTTTGAATTATATATAGCCTTTATTCCCTAATTACAAATAAAGTGGAGGATCCAAAATATGATTGTATATAAATAAAACATGGATTAAAATAATCCCTCACTTTCAAATCAACTTTTCAACTTCCTCCTTAGAAGTATGTAATAGGTTCTTATGGTAAAATAAAGACTTCCCTCTTATTGACAAATATATTACTTCTATTAGAATAGACAAACTACATAAACAAAAATTGCAAAGAATAAAAGATGCTTACAATCAAGAAACCAATTACTTCATACCTTTCAAAGAAGCTTGCTAAAAATTTAATTTAATTGCCAATGATGAGTTTTTTTGAACATGTTTATTAAATTGATATTTGGAAAGAATTAAGTTTGGAATTGACTATCAAAGGCTACAATTCAATGATTGGATTGGCTTCTATTTTTCAAATAAAGTCCTTCTTTTAAATTATGTCTTTTAATTATAATCTTGCAACCTCAATTTTTATATCAATGAATGGTTTATTATACTTAGATCCTTCAAAATTAAAATATACATTATTAAAAAATATATTAGACTCCTCAAGCTTTACAACAAATTTTCTTCCTTTTAAAACTCTAGTCCTCTTATTTTTTATACTTCTAACTTAGAAAGAATATAAAGCTTCATTGAACTAGTAAAAATGGTCACTAAAGTAAAAGCTGCAAATGAATCAAGAAAAGACACCTAACTTTTCTTTGGCACAATTGCCAATAGAGCCTTTAATCTCCAATTTTATTATTGGAAAAAAAGAATTAATATGATGGTTTATACTTCCAAAGTGGGTAGGTAACTTCTTCAAAAATACCATGTGCCATAGGACCTTGTATCAATAAAATGGAATAAAAAATTTTAAAAAAAATTAAAAATTCAAATAAAAAAAAAAAATGGTTTGATTTAAGAATTAAAAAAGAGCTATATTAATATGACTTATATAACATAGAGGCCTTGTAGGTAATGTATAGAGAGTATATATAAGCAAAGATATTTTTCTTCTTTGTTAAGCTTGTAATTTGTATCTTTTAAAAATATTGATGTATAAATTTTATAAATATTCTCAAGCTAGAAAAGCTTGGAACTAGGTCACTTCTATTATACACAAGCTTGCTATTAGTCCTAGCAAAGCTAGGCCTTAGCCAGCTTTTACTTAAAAACAAACAATATTTGCTAAGGATATTTCTCTTAAATTTAGAAGATTCAAAGCCACATGGTTTTTTTTTTGGGACATATGCCTTTGGACAATTTGGACACAATATAATGACTTATCTTTTAATGGTGAAATACAAAATGATCAAATAGTATATTTTAAAATTTAATCAAGCCTTTTAGATTATGATAGGATGAAATAGAAACTCACAAAAGACAAATTAGAAAAGTAAGCAAATAATGGCAAAGCTATGCTCTGCAATTGAGATAGAATTTAGATGGCTAAGAAAATTATTTGCACTAGATAGTTCAAAATAATTGTTTAGAATTTAAAATTTCTTCACAGTGGTATTATTATATATGCTAAAATTAATATTAATTTTTAAAAATATATAAGTGACTACTAGATGATATTTTTTATTTACTATCTAATTCATTGGATTTTAGATCCTTGAATGCATTGTACTTAATACATATTAATCAATACATTAAATAAACCTTAATTGAATTAAAAAATAAAATAAAAATAAAAATAAAAATAAAAATATTAAAATAATCTATTTATCTTTTTATTATTATAAATATCTTTTTGAAATATCAAGGCAATTATAATAGAATATCTAAATATATATATATATATATATATATATATATACATTGGAATATTATTGGCCTTAATAATTTAATAATAATTCACTAAGTCTAATATAAATTAATAATTTTTAAAAAAATAATTAAAATAAAGATCTTATTTACTTTTAATCATCAGCAATCGTAGTAGTCTTTAATAAAAGATAATAACCACCTATTTTAATGCAATTATTGCTCAATTATATTTTTGGTACCAAAAATCTTATCTATATGCTTTCTTTATTACACTCACAAGAACTCTCCATAGCTACCTTAGCACTTGAAGATTCAATACTAAGATCAATAGGATTTTAAAGATGAAGCTTACTTATATAAATTCCTTGTCAATGCAGTATCATAGAAGGAGGGAAGTTGATCCACTAGTATTCATCTAAATTGAATCTAGGCATGAACAGCACCAATCATCATCAATGTGATCATGTACATCCATTCTATGCTCTCCAAGGCTAGTTGTTTGGCCCAATGCACTAATTATTTCATGTTCAACACAATGTAGTAACAAGTTTTTTCCATGGACTCAAAAAGAGAAGCTAGTTAAAAGAAAGATTTGATTGTACTTGTGTATTGCAAGAAGTGTTAAGAATGCAATAATTTTATCAAAGCTAAGGATTGAGGTGCGAATTCACTTACCAATCTTTTTTTGACTTGTTGACTTAGTTAAGGCAGATGCTACATGCCACAACACTGCCAACTTCCATTATTATTACTATTATTATTGTTATTATTTTTTGATGCAATTGAGATATATCCATTGCATAAATTAAACATGAGATTATAAAAAAATTATCTTGGTTTAAATATATCTAGAGCATGATTAAGATTGTTAAATATATAATAAAATTAATTGATCCTACTTTCTTAGTTTTCAACAATCATATGAATGATAAGTTTGTTGGAAGGAATTCTAGTATTCTAATGAATTTGCATTTTTTTTTAAAAAAATCTAAGATTACTTTGGTCATCCAAATCTTATTCAAATTTAAGAAGATTTTAATTTTTATTCATAGCTTAAAGATGTTTTTTTATATATTTTTTTATATTATATATTCATAATCTTGAAAATTGGGCCATACAATTTGACTTACCTTGGTATCACATCAAAACTCTTTTAAATGTTAAAACATTATTTTGGATCTATATTATCTATATAAAGATTTTATATAATTTTTTTGATAGGATTTTGAATCTTTTGAGTTTAAGAATTAATTTGGCAACTAAGATTATTTGTTGCCAAGTGAAGGCTATTCAAGATCCATATTTGCTAAGATATGAAGTTAACTTGTGTATCATTAAGGTAGCACAATTTTATATTTAGTATACTTAATTTTACTTTTTAAATTTATATAAAATATTTTTATTTATTTTGAAGATATGAAATATATAATAAAGAAAAATCTCATTATTTGCTTGAGTTTAACATATATTAATTGCCACTCTTTTGTACCAAATGAACCATATTAATATTGCTTCCTTTTAGATCTTAAGTTTGAATCACATGTCTTATAAATCAAAATAGAAATCATAGCTATCTTTTCATTATTTCTAAATCCTAATTAGAAGTACATAGAACTAATGATAAAAATAAGATACGTACACCAATGAGCTCCTCATAGAGACGTAGGATCTATTTTGTCCTATTTTGTATCATAGAACGTAATTCATATCTTTGAGTCTTTATTGTCCATGACAATCTTTACATGTATTCTTATACCTATGTTACTATCTTTGTTAGACTCTTTAGTGGGTATTTAAACACGTTAACTATTGTTTCTCTTAACATCTTGATATTCTCATCCTTGGAGTGGTATACAACACTCTCTACAATGATTGTACACAATATTACATATTAGAGCAGGACACTTTTATTAGCACTTTCATCAGGAGTGTTAACATCTATGCCGATACATATGTTCTTGCCTCGCTTGGAATTAGAACTCGGTAACGAGTTGTTTTGTATTCAAAAGAGATAAAGCATATATCGCTATCATGATGAAAGTCTCAGCCTTAAAAAACATTGGGTCTTTTGTGCCTCTAGTTTCTCAAGTGCAAGATGAGATTCATAAAGTTCATAAAATTGAAGAATTTACATAAAAACATACTTTATTAACCCTAACATATCGTGCCTTTAGAAACTTGCCTTCAATTTTGCTCATAAATCCTAAGATATCACATCAATTGAAGAAAAATTTAGATACAAAGTACTTAAGGAAGTAAAGAAGTAAACCCCATAAACCCTTTGATTATAGCTTATGTGGTTAGAGAGAATCATGTTGTCAAAGTAATCCCTCCATGCTGCCTTTGATTCTAGACCCCCTTTGCTTCACACCTTCATTGCTCCTCATTAACAAATACCTAAGTATTAAAATTTGGTAGGCTTCTTGCTTGCTTTATTTTGTAAACACCTTCCAATTTTTGCTCCAAAATTCCTCTTTGAACTAGAGTTATGGACTCTATCCTTCTTCTTTAATTCTCTCTTCAAACAATTCTAGATCTGACCACAAATTTCCTCATAATTCTTGAAATATAACTCTAATAGCAATAATTTTTTTAGAAAACTTAATAGACTCATATATCTACAAATTTCAATAAATTTTATTCAAAATTCTACTCTGATCACAAAGATATGCTCCCTCAAACTTTACTGATTTGGAGATAGACCCCTATCACTTTGAAAAAGCATAACATTTTATTCATAAGACAAATGAGTATCAAACTTGCTCTCATCTCTTTCGTAACTTACTCAGATCATGTATATCAAATTTTACATTCAAATTTGTTTCTTAACTTTATTTATACGTAAAAAAATCCACACATATACATTACCCATACAAACCCCAATTCTGCCTTCACTCTATTTCTCTTTTCACCTAAACCCGGTTACAATTTCACTCATAACTCTTTGCTCAAAGATCATATTGACTTAAGATTTTGATACAAAGTAGTTAACTCTACAAGGAACAAAAATCCAACAAATTTTGCCTCTAGAGTCCAAGTGGTTCTCAAGAGCCAAGGCCCGAAATTTTGTAACCCTTAGTGCCCTAGTCTTAAACACTTGGAACTTTGATGACTCATATCTCCCTTGATATTTCACCAAAAGATATAAAAATTATTTTTATATATTTTTTTATCTTGTCTACTACAAACCTACAAAATATTATATTTAAAATCCTCTCCAAGCTCCCTCTATACACCAAAATATACAATACCTATGCAAAATCCTATACACCTTCAAAAAAAACTCTCCTTCTTCTTCACGACCCCTCCTTGTCATCTTTGACCGGTCTCCCTTCTTCCCTTGGTCAAAGAGACATCTCAGCCATGTCTTTCTATCTCTTTAATCTTTTCTTTTGGATTAACTTGAGGAAATCTCACTTTTTGAGGTAAATTGCTATTCTATCTTCTTACTATCATTTTTCTACCAACTTCTCTTCTTATTTCAGCCCACAATATTTAAATTCAGATCTAAGATAGAAGAGAATAAAGGTAAAATAGATCTAAGATAAAATAGAAGAAAATCTAATAAGTAAAAAGAAACAATTTAGATTAGATTAGAGATAAAAAAGAAAGAACTACATCCTACACTACCAAGTCAAAGAAGCTTATGTGGTTAAATTCTTAGCTACTTTGGAGCTGACGTGGATTTGAATCCACTTGACTTCATTGTAGAAATCCTTGGCTTCATGACTTGATACTGCTAGTGGGAATTTCAACAAAAAATTAGTAGTTTGGCCTACCTATCATCCCTGAGCTTGTGATAAATACTATAACCTCCAAGATAATGTGCTTATAACCACAACCCCTTCTCTTTTTCATCCTCTCTTCTTCTAATCTTAATCTTTTTATTTTAACACATTCTTTTATATCTTTTACACTATATTTTAATTTACAATGCGACACCGCTGTCATACTGCATTTACGTGCAGTGTGTAAAAATATTAAATATCTTGTATCTATTGTTAATATATGTGTGAGTGCTAGAGGTTATTTTAGAAGATATTATAAGGAGAGGATTTATTATAGCCACTTAGTTAGTAAATTAAGATGGCTATTTGTTTTGTTCCTACCTTATTTATATCCTAGAATAGATTCTTTTGTAATTAGAAGAAAAATAAAGGTTGTTTTATCTTTCTTGTTGACTTTTGAGGTAGAATGGATCTTGTGAGGGGTAAGAAAGAAGAACATGGGGTGAATAAGGCCTGTCCAATAGGATTTGGCTGCCCATGTGGGCGTCTCATAGTTTAATATAGAAAGAAAGGGAGATATACTCCTCTTGCTAGACTAAGGGTTGGAGGTAGTTTTGAGTGGTGAAATTTGGAGAGAGATAGCTCCGAGGAGATAGAAGCAATTGTAATGAAAATTGGTGGGTGTGTTCTTCAAGTTGTGAGAATTTTAGAACCTATTTACTTGCTTGTATTGGAGTTGTGAGCAAACAATTATGCTTGTTTTAGTAGAGTGAGGTTTGCAGCCACCTGACGAAGAGGGGCAGAAACTTCGAGCTACCACTGCAAGTTTGATTTCGACTCTTTCTTAATGAGATTTATATAAAGTGTGTAAAATTGTGCTAACTTTCTATCAAGACATCTCTTGTAGCATTTGGAGTTGGAGAGCAAAAGTTGTGAGCTTGAGAGTGGGAAAGGGTTTGCTGCCATCTGATGAAGACGGGCAGAGACTTTGTTCAACCACCCAAGTCGGACAATCTTTTCAATCTTTTTGATAATTTAGGTGCTTATAGCAGCTTGTGTAAACTTTCCACAAAAACAAAAATCAATACATTTGGAGCTTTGATGAGAGTTTTATGAGCTGTGAAGTGTCAAGAGGGCAAATTGTTGCTAGGGTTTGAAGAGTAGAATCAACTAGCTATAAAATCTGGAGTTTGAGAGACGTGCATGCGAAATTTTAGAACAAGTTAGATAATAGAGTGAGCTTTCTAAAAAGCTATTGCATGCCTAATTTGGAGAAGGCAAGTGATGACAACAAAGGCTGAAGTGAAGAAGAGCTTTGCTGCCTTTGCATTTGCTAGGAAATTTTATTGCCTACTTCTTTTAGCCATAACTTTTAAATGGTAAGTCATCTATTTGTGAAATTTTGATATATTTTACAATGGATTAATTTCTTTCCATAGGCTATAAGCACGCTTAATTTGAACTTTGGATGAATTTTTAGTGATTTATTTAGTTTCAGCTTGTTGTATAACTTGTATTCCTCATATGCGGTTGTATTTTGAGGTATACTTGAATACATACACACTTTGCTTATACCTTTTATACAAGTATATATACTTGTATTTATATCAAGTATTTATACAAGTATTTTATAAGTATTATACATAATATTTGTACAAATATTTGTACAAGTATTATACCAAGGATTATATACTATTTTATATAAGTATTTATATAAGTATTATACCAAGGATTATACAAGTATTTATATAAGTATTATTCAAGGGTTTATACTTTATATTTGTACCAATCTTGTACAAATATAATACAAGTATAATTTGAAAACTTGAACAAATATGGTGCAAGTATAGAAGATACTTGTACGGCTTCCTCTCATGTTCCCTGCTAGTTCTTGTAGCAGCTAGGAACCCGGCGTTTTCCTACTAAGCATCCATTTGTACAACCTTTGCTTTGTACTCTTAGAAAGCTGCAATATTCTATCGTATCTAAAATCAGCAAGAAAGTTTATATTAGACGCCTTCCTACTGGTTGTAAGATATTCTAATTCTATAGTACCAAAACAAATGTCTTCTATAATACTTGATATATTTGGATAGTAGATCTCGTTGCTAAATAGGTAAAGCAGTATATCTACCATCATAGGATTGCTATATGAATCTATACATCTACCTCTATTAACACTTCTTAGATCTCTTATAGACCTTTCTTTGTTCTCAGACAAAGAATTTTGTATGCTATTATATGCTATTAAAAAGATGTGGCTATTAGCTCATAGAATAGTTTGAATCTATCTTTTTTTTCTTCTTTACAATTTAAAATTTTGGCAACTCTTACTAATTTGGCAAATCCTTCTACCACTATATTATGGATTTTGTCTAGATTTTGATCTAGTGAGAAGTTCTTTGTACTAGATCTAATAAGAAATTAGCATCAAAATATAAATTTTTTAATTGAATATCAACTTGATAGACTAAACTTGTAGATAGTCTTGAGAATATAAACCATCCATCTTTTTTAATGTCTTGTATTGTAATGGTCCTTGGAATTAGAAGACTATTATTGGATTGATGTCTTTTTTTTATTTGTATAATCTTATTCAATCTTTTGATTTTGGTTTTGGAACTCTTATAATTAATCTCTGTTGTTACTTTATATATAAGATTATAATATATTTTCAACATAGAAGATCTTTTAATTGGAGGTTAATTTTTTTTGTTTCTTCTTTGATAAAAAAATTATTATAAATTATAATAAAAAAATATTATAAATTTATTACATCCTTATATTATAGAAGAATGTAGATCTTTGAGATTGAATAATTGAGCTTATAATTATTATTTCTTTGTTCCATCATAAGAACCTATTCCATAATCTATATAATAAATTAATTTTTTCTAATTTCAAGTGAGATACCATTTTGGTCCATGTTTTCTTATCCTAAATCAATTTTTGGAGCTTAATATCTATTTGTGATTAAAAATAAGTGCCCACTCAAAATTAGGCTACCATTTGAATTTGATTCATAAAATAGCTTTTATTAATTTTTTTCTAATGAGACATTAGATATTAAAATCTCTTGAATATAATATTTTTATTATTCATTTATAAAATAAGATAGTCATGATCTCTTTAGTATCTACAATTCCTAAGCCTCCTTCTTTGGACTCGCAAAAAATGTTCTAAGTCATTTGGCACATATAAAACTTTATATGCTACTTTATACAAAATTCTCAATCATTGCTCTGAGATAGCAAACAATTTTTTAAGAGCTTATATAAATAGAATTAAAAAAATATAAAGATAAGAGGAAGACATTATTGACTATAATAATTTTACTTGCTATATTTAAATCTTATGAAATACCAATAATCTATCTTTATATGCATGCAATTTATTAGAAATTGGTTAATATCTCTTATTTATAAGAAAAGGTCAAAAAAAGTCCTTAGAAGTTTATTAGCTTTTTAGTTGTTTGTCCAAATCTAATCACAATGATTAGCTTAATGTGGATTTGGTTCCTTCTTATATTATTAGTAAATTACAAATTTAACTTAGGTGATTTTTTGTTCAAATATTTGATTATACTTATATAAAATTTCTACCAAGTTAATTACAATTCTTTGTTTTTGTGTATTGTTAAGATTGAATCATCTACATATTGACTTAATATTTATTATTCATAGTAATTTGGTAATGTAATCTCCTTTAGTCTTTTAGAATCAATAGCAAATTAGATAGTCATATTTAATATCTCACATACTAAGAGGAATAGAAATGGAGCTAAAAGATGCTCTTATCTAATACCTTTCTGTATAAAAAAGTAATTGATATGATTTCTATTAATATTAATTGATACAAATTCTTCTTAAAAAATTTTAATTATATTAATAAATTTTTATTAAAATACTATTTTTTCCATAGTCATAAAAAGAATCCTAAAATACTCTATTATAAGTTTTAAAAAAATCTAGCTTAAAGAATAATTAAAATTGATTAGACTTTTTTGACCCAAAATTGATTATTTTTTAGACTATTAATATATTATCTAGTATGTGTCTTAAAAGCAAAAAAGTAATTTGATCTAAACTAATTATTTTAAAAAAGATCTTTTAAAGTTTTTTTTAAAAGCCTTAACATAGACTTTGTATATAGAGTTGAGAAGCATTAAAGAATACCAATTGTCTAGACTAATTCTTTTTCTTCCTTTGTATAGAAGCTCAATATTTCTTCTTATAATATAAATAAAAAAAAATTCCTTATATTAATATTTTTTCAATCATTATTCTTCTATGTGCTTTCAAAACATTTTGAAGAATTTAATGTCTATTCCATCTAGTCTTGGAATTTTTTACTTGCCATTTCTTTAATGGCCTCAAAAAAAAATCAAAGATAGTAATAGATTTAGAAAAACATGCATTTGTATTTTTAATAACTTTAGTTGGAATCTCACTTGCTACTATGTCAAAGATTTTATATTCTTCTGGAATAGGCTTATGACTTGAATATAGCTTGGCATAGAATTCTTTGCATGCATTTTAAAGTTATTCTTTTCCACTTGTTTGATTGCCATATAGATCTTGAAGGAAAAAAAAAATCGGTTTTTTGATGTCTTTTCTTGACTTCAATAAAAATTATCTTAGAGTACATATTGCCTAATTTTTTATATTTTATCCTAGCTTTCATTCTTTGGCCTTCTATTTTCTAATCTTTATAACTTGGTAGCTTTTGATAGGATACTTTAAAGGCTTATTGCAATCTAGGATTTTGTGGATCTTTTTTTAAGTTAGATTGGACTATTTCTACTTGATTTTTTGCTTATAAAATATGTTTATTCTTTACTATGGATTTTTCCTTGCAATAGCTTTTACAAAATCTCATAAATTATTCAAATTATTTAAAATAACTACCATCTTTTGGGATTATAGGCCCATGCCTTGTATACTTTATTTTTTACTTTTGTTAGGGATATACACTTTAGAGGTTCACAAAACCTTCTAGAACATTCTAGAAGCTTCTTAATTGATGAAAGTCGGTTGAAAAGTTTCCTAATTAGTAGAAAGACCTCAAGTAGCTTCCTACTTAGTAGAAGAGACTTAAGAAGCTTCCCAGTTGGTAGAAGCTGCTTGAGAAGCTTCTTAGTTTGATGGAAGACACTCAAGAAGCATCCTAAACAAGAATATATATATAGGGGTTGAGGTTGAAGAGTTCTTTATTCTCAACAATACATCTCTTGGAATTCTAACTCACATTTCTTGGTGTTATTTGTATATTCATCTATTTAATTCAAATTCTTGTTGGTTTCTTTTGAAAATCTTGTTTTAGTTTCAAGTCTCTTGTTCTATATTCTTGTGTCCTTGACAGTTTGTCAAGACTAATCTCATCTTTAATATCAAAATTTGATCCTTTCTTATTAGAAAGTGGATTATTCTTCTACTCTTGAGTACCTCAAGTTAGTCTTTTGGAAAAATATGATAGTTTGTGTTCAAAGTTCTAAGGATTTATCAATCAAATTTGATTGATAACAATTCTACTACCTAATACTTATTCGACAGAAGAATCATGGGTTGGATTGGTTGGCACCTTGCTTATGAGACAAGCACTATCATTATTTGTTCCTTTGTTTGAAAAAAGATTATCAATTTTGAACAACTTTGAAGTTTTCATGGAAGCATTTGCAGAAGTATTTGGAGAACATGACAAGACTTTGTGGACAACAACTAAGATTTTAGTATTATGTCAAAGGATACGCTTTGCATCAGTCTGTATATCCAATTTTAGATAATTAGCGTGGGATATAAATTGCGATGAAGAAGCTCTAATGAGTTAATTTTATTGAGAATTAAAAGATGATTTGAAGGATTTGTTATTATTGCTTTTGGATCCACAATTACTCAATAAAGTCATTAGCCAAGCCGTAAAATGTAATAATTGATTATTTCAATGTTGACAAGATCAACGTTCATGGACTTCAATAAGACAACACGCAATCCAACATATCCATATTACATCAACAAGCATTTTGAATTCACACTCAAAATTAGAAGATATACAATTTAATGTAGTACGATTTAAACCTCTTAGTCCGTATTGGATAGAAGAAGGTTTGTGCCTATATTGTGGCAAAGAAGGCCACAAGATTGACAATTTCTTAAAAAAATAAAATCAATACATCATAAAAATTAGAAGTACAATTGTTCAGAAAAATGACAATATTCAGCTACAATAAAGATCGTGCGACTAGACAATCCAACATTATAAAATTATTCAGATTCCTCTTTTTTTGTTCAATCTACTCATTATTTTATAATCTTCTTATATCTTGGCCCTCAGAAGCTTTAGGCAACTGCTTTGATAGATTTGGAGTTATTTGCTTGTTTTGTAGATGAGACATTTACTAAGCTTTACAAAATTTCTCTAGTACAGAAATCCAAATCTATTCATGTAAAGCTAATAGATGGTCGATCCTTATCCTCTAATAGTATCATCCATGAAACCATGCCTATCATTCAAAGATCATAGAAGCCAGATAGTATTCAACATTATTAAGACTCCTTCAAATCTTGTTATTCTTGGGCTGTCTTGGTTGGAAAAGCATAATCCATCTTTAAATTGGAAGTTGCAAAGAATAGCATTTTTGATAGAAATCCTTGCAAAAATTCATAAAAAGCTACAAATTGATAAACCTTTATTTGTTGGAGCAAGGGCTTTCATCAGATCGACCGAAGAAGGTACATTATTTTTTAATTAAGCAACTCCAATTAAAGAAGATATGATTTCATCAATAAGTATTTCAAAGCAATATAACAAATTTCAAGATATTTTTCAGAAGAAGAATGCTAATATATTGCTGGAGCATTGACCCTACAATTGTGCTATAGATCTTCAAGAAGGAATGCAACCACCTTTTGGCCCAATCTATAATCTTTCTCAAAATGAACTTTCGGTATTAAAAGATTCTATTGATAAAAATCTTACAAAGAACTTTATCAGGCATTCAAAGTCTCTAACAAGTGCACTTATATTTTTTATAAAGAAGAAAGATGGTTCCTTGTGTATATGTATTGATTATCGAGGATTGAATAAAATAATAGTAAAAAATCGTTATCCACTACTATTAATTTCAAGACTCTTGAAACAATTTGGCCAGGCCAAGATCTATATTAAGATAGATCTTTGTAGAATATACAACCTAGTATGAATAAATGAGGGATATAAATGGAAGATTATATTTTGGACAAAGTAAGGACATTCTGAATATAATATCATGTCTTTTAGACTAACAAATGCACTTGCTATCTTTCAGCATTTGATGAATGATATTTTTTAAAAATATTTAGACAAGTTTGTGGTAATCCATCTTGATGACATCTTGATCTACTAGAAAAATTTAGAAGAATACGAGAGGCATGTCAAGTTGGTATTGCAAAAGTTGTAAGATATAGATTTGTATGCCAAATTATAGAAATATATATTTCACCAATCAAAGATAGAATTTTTGGGATACATTGTATCTACTGAGGGTTTGATGATGGATTCTAAGAAGGTAGAGATAGTTATATAATGGGCCATTCTAAAGACTGTAAAAGACGTACAATATTTTCTTAGATTTATTAATTTCTATCAGATCTTCATCAAAAATTATTTTTAAGTTGCCGCCTGTCTTATTTGATTGACATGTAAGAATAAGTTAGAATGGAGGCTTCCAACGGAGAAGGCATTCCAAGACCTCAAAACAATATTTATTAAAGCCCCAATATTAGTGTATCTAGAGTTCACAAAGGCATTCTACTTAGATGCTTCAAATTTTGCACTAGGAGCCATTGTCGTATTACGTGTTGTCTTATTCGGGAATACACCTGGCTGTAGAAGGTAAAGTTATATTTGTAAATAATCAAGAAATCCTAATAGATTTCATCCATATATAGAGAATATAATTCAAATTTCAATTCAAAAGTGTTTAAAAATACTCTTCTTAGTAACATCAACCATGCATATATCCCAATTGCTTCGTTTCTTTTATAATTAAGTAATTTTTATTTTTCTTTGCAAGCCCTAACCCTAATCAGTGAGCTTTAATAAGCTGTAACTTTTAATCCAACCATCCACTTAGTGTGAAATTTTTCACACAAATGTAAATATAAGCCTTCTACATGCTTAGAAAAATTCAGCTCAATCCAACTAACAAATTGCAAGAAAATGTCCAAGAACCGCACTGATGACACTCGGCTGCCAACTTGAAAATTGATATAGAAATTCCAGCGGTGATTTCTCCTTCTTCAACTATTAACTTCAGTTCAAACTTGGTTTGTAGCTTGATCTCTAAGTCTTCTATTACCATGCCAAATTTTATATTGATCCAATTTATAAATCTTTAGTTTTCATAGAAATCCTACCCAATCTTAAATTGCCAACTTCTGACAATCTTTTGTATCAAAGCCCAAATATCTCTTGATTGCATCATTAAATTAACACAAACTTTTGTACACACTTAGCACACCCAAAAATCTAGAAAATATCAAATTTTGAATTATAGATACTACACAAATTGCACGAATCACTTAAGAATGCAAGCCATCATTGTCTAATAAAAAATCCAAAACACTAATACAAATCTTGACTTTGAACAATGATTGTAAAGTCATCCAAAATCCTATGGCAACAAGCTTAACGTTCTTAAAACAAGCTTCAAGCTAGCTATCCAATTTAAAAATTCAATTTGAAAAATCCTCCATATTTTGCCCTAGGTGGCTGTTTTGGTGGCTAGAGGTCTGATTTCGACCATGTCCTACAAACAGCCAACCCCCGGGTATCAATCTAACCTATCCTAGGGATTTTATAGCTTGACCCTACTTTCAACTTAATCCTAGTATCAATCATACTAGTAATTTATCCTTTTTATTATATTTTTATTATTTTATGGCCTTTCTAAGGCAATAAAAGAATTACTACAGCCTAGAAGGTAAAATTACTAACTAATTCTTATCTACTAGCTATTAAGTGAAGAAAATAAATTAAGAGACTTTCATAAAAACCTTGTTAAAATATGTTGAATTAAGATAGTAGAGTATTAATTGAAAAATCATTTTCAATTATAGTTTCATCATATAATCGTGTCACAATATGACACCGTACTTTCACATATGGATATAAACAACAAATTCCATCCTGTTGTATTTTATTCTCAAAAGTTCTCTATTGCCAAAATTAATTATGAAATCCACAATAAAGAATTTTTTGCTATTGTGGATTATTTTCAGAATAGCATCATTTTCTTAAAGGAACAATACATCTTGTGATTGTATATATAGATCACAAGAACTTAGAATATTTTATGTCAGCTGGGATTCTTAATCGCCGCTAAGATTGATGAAATATGTCGCTATCTCAATTTAACTTTGTCATCACTTATTACCCTAGGAAGCAATAAAGATTGTCTGATGTTCTATCAAGTAGATCATATCTTATACCAAGGATAGGAAAGGCAACGTTTGATCAACAATACACAACTTTGTTGAAACCGGAGTAATTCCACCTTTGCGCCACTATTACATCAATGCCTATCAATTCTAGTTTCCTCAATGAAGTGTATACTACAACGACTAATAATACTTTAATCCTTGATGTCAAGCATCGCTTCAAAAAAAATACTGATAAGTTCAAATTTGAAGAAGACCTTCTATATTTTGAAGAATGTTTGTATATCCCAAAAGGACCAACACGACTGCGCATTCTTCAATCTTACCATGATTTTTCCACTGTAGGTCAGTTTGGATTCAAGAAGACCTTGAAATTTATTTCTTAAGATTTTTGGTGGCCTCAGATGTGGAAGACAATGAAGGACTTTGTGCTCTCTTGTGACATCTGTTCAAGGTCTAAAAATCCTCGACATCATCCTTGTAGACTTTTACAAACCTTGCCTATTCCAAAACGGTCATGGTCCTTAATGTTGATGGATTTTATTACAAATCTATTGCCATCATATTCATTAGATAATATCTTTGTAGTGGTTGATTGACTTACAAAGCTAGCTTATTTCATTCCTTGCAAAAAGATTGTATCTAGTAAAGAAACAACAAGGCTCTTTCTTGACAATATATATTGATATCATGGCCTACCAAATGATATCATATCTGATTGAGGATCCTAATTTATATCTAAGTTCTGAAAGTGTCTTTTTGAAATATTAAAGATGGATATTAAACTTTCTTTGACTTTCCATCCTCAAACTAATGGCCGAACAAAATGAGTTAATTAAGTATTGGAGCAGTATTTATGATGCAGCATTAACTATTAACAAGACGATTGGATCTCGTATCTACTATTAGTGGAGTTTGCATATAATAATATTGTTCATGCTTCAACTCAACAAACACCATTTTACTCCAAGTATAGATATCATCTAAAGCTTGATCTGTTGAATATGCCAAAGAACAACAATTCAGCAGCTGAAGGATTTGCAAAGCAGCTATCACAACATCAAACAATCTTAAAGCTTCAATTATAAGCAGCTCAAGATACTTATAAGACATCTATAGATAAATTTAGAAATCAACTATCTGCTTTTCATATTGGAGATAAGGTATGGTTTTTTCGACAAAATATCAAGACTAAGCGGCCATGTGATAAATTGGACTATTGAAGATTGGGACCATTTCTATCTTGAAGCAAATCAATCCAATGGCATATTATTTAGAATTACCATCTGTTATGAAGGTATATCTAATTTTTCATGTCTTTCTTTTAGAACCTTATAGGGAGTTGCATATTCTAGCAAGGGTACAAAAATCATTGAAAAGGTATTTGATCCATGGCAAAGGTGGAACAAGTTGAAATATCTTGTTCATTAGCGGGGCTATGACATTTCTTATGTATGTATTAAGTTTAAGCTCCTTTTGGGACTTGTGGCTAGAGAAGAAGGTGATGTTACGAACATACACTTTAGAGGTTCACAAAATCTTCTAGAATATTCTAGAAGCTTTTTAATTAGTGAAAGTTGGTTAAAAAATTTCATAGTTAGTGGAAAGAGCTCAAGAAGCTTTCTAATTAGTGGAAGAAGCTCAAGAAGCTTCCCAATTAGTAGAAAGAGCTCAAGTAGCTTTCCAATTAGTAGAAGGGGCTCAAGAAGCTTTTTAGTTGGTAGAAGCTGCCCAAGAAGCTTCTTAATTTGATGGAAGTCACTTAAGAAGCATCCTAGACATGAATATATATAGGGATCGAAGCTGAAGAGTTCTTTAGTCTCGATAACGCATCTCTTGGAGTTCTAACTCACTTTTCTTGGTGTTGTTTGTATATTCATTTGTTTAATTCAAGTTTTTATTGGTTTCTTTTGGAAATCTTGTCCTAGATTCAAGTCTTTTATTCTGTATTCTTGTGTCCTTGACAATTTCAATATCTTTTAGATATCTTGTATTTATTTTGAAAGATAATTTTTTTGATATATACTATTCAAGTTATATTGTTATTTTTATTAGAAGATGATTTAAGAAAGCTATATCATCTTTAATATAATATGAGTTGATCTTATTTTTTTTTAAAAAGTGGTTTTGGCTCACATAAAATCTATTGAATTTTGCTATTATTCTCATTCCATCTCTTTTTATTATTTCATAAATATTTTAGGTGGTTTTTTGCTATAAAATAGTCTTTTAATTATATTCTTATCTTAAATAGATTCCATATTATTATTATTTTTCTTCTTAAAATATATTTATAATTAGAATATTTATTTTTCTTATTATATATCATATTCTAATTTCTACCAAGGATTTATAATATATCTTCTTATAAGTGGTTAATTATATCTTTCCATAATTATTTATATTTTCTATACTTATTCAGAATATATATGTTGGCAATTCCAAAAATATTTTTATATAATTCTTTGAAGGTGATTTAAAACAAATGATTATTAAGTAGAGAATATATATTATTAATTAATTATTTTATATAAGGCAAGACAAAGATGCATACTTTATTAGCTCCAATCTTATCTAGGTTTATAACATAACTTGGTGATACTTTAAGAATATAAAAACTAGGCTCAAACTATAGTGTTCTTCTTAGATCTTTGGCTCATTTACTACAAATTTTGTATTCTTGAATAAACATGATATCATACTTAGATTGAAGACTGTAAATATACATCTTTAATTTTAATATCTTAATTGGATCATTTAACTTCCTTATATTGTAAGAAATAAGGTTTTAATTTATAGTGAAGATTTAGATATTTGAAAACCTATGTATAAGCTTATTTATCCTCTTTGATATTTCTAAGAATTCACTTTTTATTTCTATGGTTCCAATGGCTTTTTCTAAGATTACATAAGATTGATTTTAAAGAAACTAGTCTTCCTCCTCTGTTCCATTAATATTAGATCTTCTTCTTTGAATTGGCTGCAAAGAAAATTCAAATCAATTAAAAAGAAAGATCTACTAACATGTTTAATATGTATTGTGAAATTATCATATCTCTTTGTGTGTTTGGTTTCTTTCTTCTATTATTGCTAAAAAGTAAGGCTTGCCTTTAGATGCTTTTTTTTTTTGACTTGATATATTTTTCTTATGCCCTCTTTTTTATTTATTTTTTAAATCTTGAGGCCTTTCTAAATCCCTACTTGTAATTGATTTGTGAAACTAGCTTGTGAGGATATTGGCTTTACCTTAATTTCCACCCCTACCCTCTTCCTCCATTTTACTAAACTTAAATATTGAGGTCATGGGACCAATCTTTCTCCCTATTGTCCATATGCCTATCTTAATACTCTCCTCTTTCAATTCCCTATCTATTGTGGCTACTTTCTTTATTATATCATTTAATGGATTCAAATTTTGGCTTGGGGTGGTTTTTTTATGCCTTTGTACCTTTGATTTTGGTATATTTTTGATCTACTAGCACCAAAGTGGGTCAAATTTGTATTTTGCGGAAAATAATTATCTTTGCTATCATTAAAACTCCTACATACAAGCCTCTTTTAGGCTCTATTAGCTTGCTTTGTCGATTTGTAACCCATTGTTTGAGGTATTCCCAATTTGTCTTTTTTCTATTGCATTTTTTTAGTTTTTCTTTGCTGGAGATCTTTTTCTTCCATAGACTCATGATTGTACTTGTGTGCCATGGTGATGATTATATCCACAACCCCCCTTACAACTATTGATGCTTCCTCCATTGTATTGATATTGGATGTAAATATGCCTATTGCCCTTGCCTTGACTTCTTTCTCCATTCATTCATAATATAATTTACAATGATTTAATTATTTATCTTATTATAGTTGTCCCCCCAGTGAGCAGAAGATTATTTTCGACTCCCTAGTTTCCGTGTTCTCATTTAGGTCACTGTGAATGTCACCGGCCGGTGGTCTAATTCGGCGACCACTGGTCAGAAAGTGAAAGACGCGAAAAGTGAGCTTAACGAGGCAACTGGTTTTGTTTATGTTTTGTTTTCCTTCCGCCTCGATGGCGTCGAATCGATAGTATCGTGCTCTCAGCGTCGAAGGATCGACGCTGTGCGCAATTTAGAAACGGCCTGCAGTTTTCTAGAAACCAGGAGGAAACGTGCAGGGCCTGCGGTGCCTGCCAATGCTTTACGGTAACCATGTTTTAACGGTGTGATTTGGATGTAGCAGCAAAGTATTTCAAAGCATCATTTCAAGCTGGCTGCTGATGTTTTGGTGTAATGGGTTACAAAGGGCCCGTTTCGCGAATGCCCACCAGTTTATCAGACTGTTGGACCCTTGAGATTAATGATATTACCACAGAGATACTTCCGCATCATCCATCTTCTCTTACTTGGATATTAGCTCGCTGGTTGTAGGTGCTATTATGTTGTATGCATGGCAACAGTGATGCTCGGAGTGACGCTGTTGAGTAGCTGACATGTTCCGCGACTACTGTAGGGATGAGTAATGCCCACAATTGGATACGAATACGCAGTTTTGAAGATGATGTTTCTGCTGTAGACCAAGTCTTCTGATTCACAGGATTTGTGTAGTCCATTCCGTCAACACTCGTGAACCTTTTGACATTATGACAAAGTCGACGTGTTACTAATCTGTAACCATATGACGGAGGTGGCCATACTTCTTCCCATGGATTCATTCCTGTGGGCGCTACTTTTGTTAAAACCGTTGCAGTATTGAAATGAAAAACCAATGCAAACTTGGGGGCGTAGTGGAGTTACTGCGAGATGTTTACACCTGGATTGTGAAGGAATTTTAATGCCGCTGTCCTTGAGATTTGTCGGGTTTTTACATACTATTTATAAAATGCATTATATGTTCATTTCAAACCCCCCACAGAACCTTGTACAATCATTTCAAATACAATGCCAACAAAGCCATTGCGAACTTGTGTTAACAATTTGTAAACATTCCGTTTCCAAGATCACTGCAAACGAGGGTATATAAAGCAATGAGGGTGCTAGAACCATATTTTTACCACGTAAGTATGATATAGATCTGGAAAGTAATATTTAAGATATTTTGTATTCGACAGCATCATTTTAAAAGTGGAGGTCAGGGATTTTAAGGACACTGAAGGCTTCATGGCGGACGACATTAACAGACCGATGAAGACACAATTCACGGTGACAGAAGTCTACATTCTGGGGGTTAGGTTGATGATATCAGTTAGACTCATTAGAGGAGCTAAGTTTATTTCTATAAATTAGTGAAAAACGATGCAACTGCTCCTCAGGTTGATGATACCAGAATTTTCAATAGAAACTTCACATCATCCAGATATAATTCAGAATTAAAAGCAAAACAAATTTTATGTCTGCCTGGACAGAATTATGTCCAGTGATCAGCTTTTGAAACATCACCACTGCACAACTTCAACAAGTCGATCCTGCAGGGCCGCAGAGTTCTTGTGAATCAGGTAATGACATGTGAGCCTGACCCTTGAGCTTGGGTTTATTGCCCACCTCGTGAGAAACTAAGCTGATATCTGACTTGTAAGCTTCTCATCAGATGTAGAGAGACTTCATTTCAGGATTTCTTCGGAGAGGCTTTCAATTTTAGCTGGAATGGGTGTCAATCTATTCCTCCTATCTCTAGCTTAGATGATCATACATCTATGTAGGATGTATATTTCGATGTCGAAAGTTTGTTAATGAAGTTCCGCCTTAACTTCCAGAGTAATCTGCTTCAGTGCAATGAAAAGAGTCGCACATGACTTGACATATGACTTGAAGCAAGTGCCATGGGCATGATCTTTGAAATATAACTGATGAAATGGATTCGAGCTATAGATGAGCGAAAGATATGCTGCAAACATGTTCGCCGAGCTCTGTGCATGCTCACTTGATATTACGAGAGCCGAAGGCAATAACTAGCCTCACCAGTGATAATTAATAAGCCAGCTACTTCTTGAGACGAAATTTCCATCGATCCTGCAATTGAGCACAATAAAACGTTTTATTGTGTGGAATCATGAAGCACATGCTGACTTCGATGACTTATTCATCAACTAAGAACGAGACCCGGCGCATCCTATTAAGTATATCTGAAGCCATGATGGAGGATGCGCACACATCTGACATATCTGACAGGATCACGCGAGGATATGCACAGCATTCGGGACCCATTTAAAGCAGGACACCGCCCCACCACTACCCGACGGCGGTTTAGCTTCTGTGCACCGACGTGACCGACAAACCAGTTACCGAAAGTAACAAGGTTTCAGGTCATAGGTGTCACTAGTACTTGGCACAACCTCTCGCTGAGAGGACGGTCACTTGTATTTGGAATAGGTTGGCGTGATCGAATCGTTCCATACTACCTTTCTTCAAACTACCTTGTTGGTAGAGGTGTGATTCTTCACACACTGACGCCTTGAACGTATACCATTGAGGACTAACGTGAACTGCCAATCCGCAGATTTGCTTGAACGACCTCCATCTCAAATGCAGAGGCAACTTTCGATGCATCAGATGGTTGTCATGATCTCCATGTTGCAAGCTACAAAGGTGTCAGCGATGATAGTCAGTCGAACGAATATTTGAACCTTAGATAGCAGATTCTTGTCAAGTGGCAGTATCTGTGCGAAGAATGATGAAAGCAGGGGAATTCATTATTAATTGTTTTTATATGTGTTATTACAGTGTTACCATGGCTTAAGTAGTCTGAGAGACAATCTACTGAAACGTTACAGTTTCTAAGAGTTGCAACTGTTCAGTGCTTGTAACTATGCTAAGCTGACTAGACATAAGTGATTATGTCGTAACACCCGCCCTTCAGCTGCATCAAGAAGCTTTCACTTTAATTGTCAAACTTCATTGAATATCCAGTAAGTCCAAGTGCAGCAGCACACGCATTATGTTTGGGTTTAGGCAGGCTATTGGTGAGGATGTCAGCCCACATGACGGAAGTTGGAGTATATTCTAGTTGCAAGACATTGGCTTCAACTTTCTCTCTCAGAAAATGATACTTAATTGCGATATGTTTGGTTCTTTCATGAAACCGCAAATTCTTGGAAAGAACAATAGAAGATTTCACTAAAAATAGTGCAAGGCATTTGAATAAAACATCCATGTTTTGATAACAAAGCTTGAAGCCATACCAATTCTTTGGTAGCTGTAGCTGCAGCAACATATTCTGCTTCGGTTGAAGAGAGAGCTACAACCTGTTGTTTCTTATTATACCAAGATAGGAGATTGTTATTAAGTTTAAATAAATATCTAGACGTAGATCATCTAGTATCAATATTCCCTGTCCAATCTGCATCGCACCAGCCTTCAAGTTTATAAATAAGAGAAGAGCTAGAAGTGGAAGCAGTGTAAAGAAGTCCAGAATGGGAGGTCTTTTTGAGATACCAAAGGAGTCTTTTAAGAGCTATCCAATGTACAAGGGTGGGATTGATCATAAACTGAGCAAGATGATCAACTGAAAAAGCAAGATCAGATCTAGTATAAGTGACTAAATATTGAAGACAGCCGAGGATCTAGGAATACGGAATTGAAGTCATATGTTGGATTTCATCGGGAGAAAGATCAGAGGCTTGAGTCTTGGAGTATCAAACACCAGCGTCCAAAGGAGTGGCAATAGGTTTGCATGAGGCCATATCAAATTTGGTAAGAATGTTGTCAATATATTTAGCTTGTGATAAGATTAGAGTCTTAGTTGAACGATCTCTTTGAATTTGGATACTAAGAATGTATTCAATATCATTGTTGTCAATCATTGAAAAACGTTGAGAAAAACATTGAGAAAATAAAGTTTTATGAGCCGTTAAATAGGTAAGATCTCGAGAGATGAGGATTAGATTGTCAATGTAGAAACTGAAAAGAATAAAATTTGATTGAGAAGATTTGATATAAATATTTGAGTCAGACACACATTTGGAAAAACCATGACTTAATAAATAGGTGTCAAATAAGTCATACCAAATTCGAGGTGCTTGTTTAAATCCATAGAGTGACTTGTATAAATGGCAAACTTTGATAGAATAGAGAAGAGCTAGTGTGATGAGATATACTACATGATAGTAGTGTAAAATATTGATATAAAAAATATAACTGTAATTATTTTTTTTATTGATATTAAGTTTCAATCTTTATAGGTCATGAATTCTTTCTATATATGAGAGGTAATTCTAATTTGGCCAATTACTGGCATAGATGCAAATATCCTCTTTGATACTATATGTATATCAAAAGAGGTTCCTATTGTTGAAAGATGCACTAGGAACTATCAATGAGAAATATAAATTTCTTTAGAGAAAATTCCATTAAAGAATATCATAGTAATATTTATTTGGTATATGTGAAAGTCATGAATTGTGGGTAAGAGCGAGCAAAACACAAAGAGAAGTCATTTTTATAACTAAAGAAAAAGTTTTCTAATAATCAATTCTTTTCTGTTGAAATAATCCATGTGCAACAAAGTGGTCTTTGTAGCGGTCAATAGTGCCATCAGATTTGCACTTGTATCAAAATATTCATTTAGAGCTGACAATGGTGTTGTTTTTATATCAAGCTTGATATGTTGCTCATCAGGTATGTGAGAAAAAGCTTTACAACCAAAAGTTTGTAAGTGACTTAGGTTGGGCTTCATATTGGTCCATAATTCAAATGGATTAAATTCAAAATGGATTAAACTCCATTTTGTGTAGGATTATATAGAATAGACAATTGACATTATATACCATTATCTATGCATAATTTACTAAAAATTTTAGAGGTGAATTTACCATCATTATTTGAACATAGTATGAAAATCTTGTTGCTAGTGTGATTTTCTACTAAACGCTTATATTAAGTAAAGTAGAAAAGAGCTTTAGATTTCTTCTTTAAGAAATAAATATGGGTATGTAGTAAAATCATCAACAAAGATCAAGAAATATAAGGCACCTCCAAGAGATGGACTTTGCATAGGACCGCACAAGTAAAAGTGATAAGAGTATTACCTGTACTTGTGATTTGGACCATAGATAATAAATTTTTAGCAAGTCGAGGTACATAAAGCACATCTTTAATAAGTTTTGACCTATGTTGAGTTGTAAAAGAACTAAACCAAATTCCAAAGCATGATGAGAACTGTTGTCACCAAGCAATATAGTTCTTAGGTTAATAAGATCTTTGTAATTACAAAATAAGGTTTTAATTGGAGACAAATGTTGACTTGCTCCAGAGTCTAAATACCAACAGGCTGAAAGTGGAAGTGCAGGTCCTGGAGTCTGAGTGGAAAGTGAATAATGAAATCTTGGCCCAATGCCAAGCATGTCAAAGCTTGGAGGAAACAAGCCACAATCACACTAGTGAAGACTGATGGACCGACGGCTACTTTGGCTGTGACATGCACTACTGGTGTCGGAGCAAGGCGCTTTGCTGAAGCCGCCAATACAATAGTCGCAGCAATGAATGTTGGTGTTGACAGATACGGACGCAATTGGCCACACTGGCACAGTTGGCACGTGGGGGTTGCTCCGACTACGAGTGTAGTGATTGCATGGACTGGGACTAGGAGAACCACAACGGCAACGACTGTGATTACATGGAATAGTTTTGCTAGGGTGCAATGCAGAAACAAGGAACAGTGCAGGAGCGGAAAGAAGAGTTGGACTAGACAGCATCGCTGAAAATAAATAAATTGGATCAGTAGATGTAGCAGCATTAACATGGGAATTCTTGTTAAATTTCTGGGTCTTCTAATGTGATTTGGAAAAATCCATTTTGCATTTGAAGATTTTGTTCATCTTCAACCCATTCGGTTATATTAATGAAAAGGTTGAGAACATCCTCGCTTGAGCATTCTGCTTCTTGTGAAGATGGATAACACATGTTGAGCAGAAGCTATAAAGCGATCAAAGATGTTGAATCGCTCTGATGCCATGTGCGAAGAATGATGAAAGAAGGGGAATTCATTATTAATTGTTTTTATATGTGTTATTACAGTGTTACCATGGCTTTAGTAGTCTGAGAGACAATCTACTGAAACGTTACAGTTTCTAAGAGTTGCAACTGTTCAGTGCTTGTAATTATGCTAAGCTGACTAGACATAAGTGATTATGTCGTAACAGTCTCAAGCTCCATCAAATGTCCAGATTAGTGCACACTGTTTATCAACGTTTCCTGCTGATTGCTCAACCTGCTGGATTTTTTTCGATGTCTTTCAGAGAACAAATGAATCATAGTAGAGATGGCTTGCAAGTGGCTAAGCAGTTGCAAATCTCCCTCTTGAAAACTGCTGGAGCTCCATATGTGCTTGGAGTAACAGTTCGGTATTGTTGGTTCTTTACTTGTTGAAATGTTCGTCTTAGAGTAGAAGGATAGGATTTTGCCAAGAAGGACTGTTGTTTTCGTTGGTAATGTCTTCCAAGGTGTGCAATGAATTGTGTACACATATGGTCCTACTGAAATCACAATTATTATATAGGATGACGCTCAGCCAGAACACAGCATACTTAACATTTTCTTTCTTTTGATTATAATGCACGTCAAACATCGTTCTATGCTACAGAGAAATTCAAGTATTAAGAAGTAAATTCATCACAGTCGAATAATCTGGTTTACTTAATTCGATGTGTAAATGTCTATTGATGAGGTAGTTTACTTGGTGAGCATCGATTACTATATGAATACAGTACATGACAATCGCTGCAGGGACCAAGGATGTGTTATCTTATCTTTCTGCTGGTTTCTAGTTTGCGCAATGTGGATAAGGGAGGAGCAACCAAATGAAAACGTCGTCTCACGGGATCCAAATGTACAGCGTAAACTAAACCCCTGCCACCGAATGTGCCCTAAACCCAATAGTGTTGACCATCAAAAAAGGGTTTAATTTCTGAGATCTTTCTGGACAAAGTTGGTAATTGAGCTGCCATGATCTATGATGTATTTCCATTCCTCTTGACTATGATGCAGACCTTCGTCTGTAACACTGAAACACTGACGCAGATTCAACTAAACAGATGAAGAATTTGCATCATAGACTAGCGGAAGAAAATGAACAAACCTGCTACCGCCTACAGCGCGTCTGAAACACCAACAATGGAGTCATATACACAGACTCCAAGGCTTCGTTACATGCAGTCAATCACTCGCACCACATGCTCACCACCACGGAACGACCCAGTAAATCGAACAAGCGCATGTGCGTCTGTGCAAATCCGCAATCACCAAACGCTAGATCCTGGATCGCGATACAGATTTCACCGCCGGAGGCAATCGGAGCGCCACACACACTGTGCAGCAGCCCGAAAGCGCGGCATAGAAACATAGCCGTATGACCACCACCAGCAGCAGCAATCACAGCCCACAACGATCACCAGACAACCTAGGTCCGCAGAACCCGACTGATGTCGAAGCGCCAGAGCGCGTGTATTAATAAAATGCGTTTGTCTGATTGGGAGGTTGCAACTGGTAGGTACTGACTTGTCTGGGAGGTGATAAGCCCGAAAGTGCCGGCTCTGCGGGCTTCGCTGCATCGTCTTACTGGGCACCGCAGCAGCTCTCCTCCTGCTTTCCCATTTCTGTTTTTTTGTCTTTCAAAGACAGAATTCATGTCGATCTGGTCTTTCACATTCTGGTCACTCCGTCCCTCTCGGTGCCGGATCTAGGCGGACTTCCGGTTGACGATCGTCTTGTCGTGACCCTCACCGCTTTACTGCTCACATGGGCAGGGATACTGCACATCGAATCTATTGTTGGATAGATCTATCCGAATTGTGCAGAAATATCTCATGGATATCTATTTGATTTTTTATCTTGCTTTTTTGTGGTTGTCCACATCCTTTGATAATATTTTATAAAACATAATCATATTATTTTTTTTCATTTGTTAGTCAAAAAAATATTGATTTGGAAGAATATTTTTTGTAAATATGGTTTATTTTTTAGAAGAATGTCTTTTAAGGTTTCTAATGTCTAAGACTTGAGACTAATTTATGAATAAAAAATGTCACATAGATCCAAACTCTTCTTGCTTGAGAACATTCCCAAAATTTGTGTAACATTATTTTTAATTGATTAAGCATGTAAGATTGACATAGGTCCAAAGTATTGTTATTAGATTGAATTATCTATACATTAACAATTACAAACCATACAAGTATTGATTATTTCTAAGTTCTTGGCTTGAATCATACATTCTTCCAATTGATGTTAAAATTGTCTTTTAATTTATTTTTTTGTTTAGAACGTATTAAGTTTAATGGAAGATATTGCCAATATAAGAATTTTTGGCATAATTTGGTACTATAAATCATAATATTGAAACCAATAGTTTATTAATACATATAAGAATTAAAGATCAAGGTCTCAATTGTCCTATAGAATAACATATTTTCTTCTTTATCATCAATTTTTCTTTGGACCGGATAATCATCTTGATTCTTTTGACAAAGCCTCTTGGATTATTTGGTACTTAACTTCTAATCTTGTTTTGAATAGAAGCTAAAAAATTTGATAGATTTAAATTATAATATAATATAATTTTTATTTTTTATGATATTTTTTGTAAGTCTATCTATATAAAAATAAAGAAATAAATTCAAAAGAATAATATGTATTATATGAAATTTAGCTTAGAAATGCATTGGACATCTAATTGTGAAAGGGTTTTAATCTACCTTAAAGTTCTTCTTGTAAATAAAAAATATATATGAAGTATTTAAAAAACTTCTATCTTAGCAATCTTAGCAATAATAATTCTAAGTAAATCCAATAAAAAATCAAAATCCTTGTAACTTCCTAAATAATTATTTATTTTACTTAAAATTTTTCACAATCTTTAAAATCTTAATTAAAAACATACCCAAGAAATTTAAAAATAATTTCACTTATCAATTAAGAAAAAAGTCAAGTGGCATCTCTTTTCTAATCTTGATACTAAGCTCTCAATTCTAATATCTCCTTCATAAACCATCAATTTACTTCCAAAAAAATTTTAGTTATTGTTATTTATATTAGCTACTAATATACCAAATTTTATTTCAATGCAAGTGTCAAATTATTGCATATCTTAGAAATCCTTATTAACTTTCAAATTTCAAATTTTTGATATTCTAATCTACTTGAATCCTATTAATTATTAAATTGAGTTCAAATTCACAATACATATTTAACTCAATTATTTTCACAAATCCACACAATTTCACTTATAGTTTTTTTACAAAATTCACACAATTCTTCAAATTATAAATCTGCTTTATTTTTCAAAAATCAAAGTCATCCAAATCAAACCTTGACTTTGTATAGCTCTCACAAAGTCATTACAAACTTGAAACCCTCCAAACTAATTCTTATAGAAATTCTAAGTTTGTTTTCTAATCTTACTTTTTAATCATACAAATAATCCTCTATTTGTTATAGGTATGAGGTTTTGTGTCTTAGAGTCTAGTTTCAACCTTGGTTCATAACTAGTCATCTTTGGATATCAATCCAAGGATTTTTTAGGTACTTTTTATTAGAAACTATCTTTTATTTTTACCTAAAGATCCTTATAGTATTATTTTTGTTAATTTATTCTACTTTGCCTTGTTTGTGGTCCTACAAAGTAAATAGAATCCCTCTTAATAAAAAAAAACAATATAGATACTATTTTTTTTACTTCATCCTATCTTTACTTATAATTTCTAAAATAAATTTATACTAAGTCTTAAATTAAATTCTTCTATAATATAGATTATTTTTAATCTAAAAGTTGTGATACAATACAATAATATTTTTTACTATAATAATTTTTCTAAAAATATTGAATTTGATAAAATATCAATAGTCTAATATTATTTTTATCTTATTTATTAAAAATTAGTCAGTAAGTATGGAGTGATACACCAAAAAAATTACCTAATAACTTTAAAAGATTATTATTGTTAATTTATTTCTATCCAACTATGTTGGTCTATTGAGCTTTGGAAGATTTGTTGTATTACTAGTAGGTTAATAATTTAGACCAATAAATATCTACTCTTGATATTATATTAAATTTTTGAAAAACTTCCACAATCTTAAAAATTAAGGCTATATCTTTTCTTATGTTTGGAATCAATTCATCTATATATTGACTTAGTATTATTATTTCTCTCTTTATGGTAGTTTAAAGATATTATTAATGCCACCAAAGTTTTTGCTATTGCCACCACAACTTGCCATCCACCACATACCACCTACATCCTTTGTCAATGGAAAATAAAAAAATATAATTTTTTTTTTTAAAAAAAATTTATTTTATTTTATTTTTTATTTTTTATTTTTTTAATAATTTTAAAAATTAGAATGCTTTATTTTTACTAAAATTTTTAATAAAAAATTATTCTTGTTAATTTTTTAATTATTTTTTATTAAAATTTATATTTATATTTATATAATTTTAAAAAAAAGATAAAATATTAAAAAAACATTTTTTTTATTGGAATTAAAAAAAACTAAAGAAACATGTTGAATAGATGGCAAATTGTGGTGGTAGGGACAAAAACTATAATAGCATGTAATGGATAGCAAATTGTGGTGGCAATAGCAAAAATTGTGGTGGCATTAGTAATATCCTAGTTTAATATCTTAAGTACTATTATATTTTATTATATTTTAAATTCCTACATTTAAATTTTTTTTTACAATAAAGAATAGATATAGAACTAATAGATATTCTTATTGCACTCTTCTTTTTACAAGGAAACTATTAGTATAAGTTCTATTAACACTAGTTCTATTAACACTTATAATGACTTTGACTCCAACAATTAAGATTTTTGTCCAATAAATTAGGTTTGGAAGCTTAATTAATTTACTATATTAGTTAAAAAAATCCTAAGAAAATTAATCATAGGATTTAGATAAATTGAAGTTTCCATAAGAATAAATGTTGATTAGATGCTTTGGCTCAATTTTTTATTTTTTATTTTTATTTTTATTTTTTATATGTAACAAAAATATTATTTAAAATAAATTTAAAGAAAAAGAAAAAGAAAAAAATTAGTTTGAATATATTATTTCTATTAGGATTCCTAATGAACATTTTTTAAGAACCTTAGCATATACTTTATAAGAAATATTAAATAAAAAGAAATTTTAAATTCTTAAATTTATTTCAAAAATTAATAATCTTAGAATATTACAAATAATATATATAATAACACACTAAAAAAGTATTAAAAATATACATATAAATTAATCTAAATATATACAAATAAATTTTAAATTTGAAGGTTATAAATTAAATTTTAGAATAAAGATTTACTTTTTGATTTAGGCTCCAATTATAATTTTGGTAGTGATTATAAGTGATAAAAAAAACTTTTATAATAAATTATATTATGTTACAAAAATTTCTTGCTATATTTTATAATATCATTATAAGAGAACTAATCTTTAATTTTAGATAATAAGATAGTAATCTATTAATAGAAATAATATTAAGAAGTTTAATTAGACAGATGGTATAATTTTTTTATTATCAACAAAAATTAACTATATAAAAAAATTCCATTTTTTTACCAAAAAAACTTTGTAGGATAAAAGAATTTAACTTGTTAATATATATATATATATATATTAATAATAGATAAAATGATACTATATATATATATATATATATATATATATATATATAATTATTTATATAGTCAAATATATTGATGTAGATTTTTTTAAATAATTAATATATTAATCTATGCATAGCAAAATTGGTTTTTTATATTTATCAATATAAATAGCCACTATTTTTTTCCAAAAAAAATAAAATATTATTTTAAATATCTATTTTTATCTCTTTTTATATTATTAATTCAATATAGTTTAATATTAAATAAAAGGCATAATTTTGTATAAATGGTTCCAAATAAGAAAAATTTAAGATTGTACTAAAAGTTTGATTTTCTCTTTTATAATGAATAATTAAAAATAATTTGGAAAAATCTCTATCTAATACAAATAACTTTTATCAAATAATTTATTAATACTAGTGATATCATATAGCAACCTATGTATAACTTTAAAGACTATTTTATTGGTTATTTGCACTTCATCCCATATAAAAATTTTACTAATATGGAGTGGTCTTTTTAATTTGAATTCTTTTGTGATATGGCAATTAGTTATATCATTTAAATTGAAAGAAATCGTAAAAGTTAAATAAGCTATTTTTCTACTTAGAAGTAATAAAGGTGCAATGCCAAAAGAAGCAACTACTTTGGCAATTTTAATCTTTTCTTTAGAATATACTAATATAAACTTATAGAAGAATATTTTTCTTATAATTTTGGATCTATTATTGAAGAAGCTTCTTTTATCACTATTTTTAATATTTTTAGTAATAATAACTATATCATATGAAATATATTATTTATTATGAAATAAATAAATATCATTGAGAACTTAACTCTTTTCTAATAAGTCATATAACATATAGTCTATAAATAATTGGTTCTATGTGTACATATTAAGTAATTAGAAATCTTATTATTTAGTTGACATAGATCTGAAAAATCATTTATATTTTTTCTATTGTGTGAAAGATAAGATTAGATATCTAATAACACTTCTATGTTTACAAATTTATGATTAAATGTAATAATGTGTCTTAATAGGTGTAATTTGCAAAAAAATTGTTTTATAATAACATTTATATTTGTATCTAATAAAGTTTTAATATCTAAATGATTCCTATTAAAAATTTATTTAAACTTAAATCATTTTTCTTTTGGCATTTCTTTGTTAGAAACATCTTATATTGCAAAATGCCAATGTGTGTCATCTTCAAAATATCTATTGGCAAGCTTTGCATCACAGATGATAATACATTGTGTGTTGATTTAAAAGGTGAACTTGCAATTATTAGATACCATAGCTCTTATCATACAACTTCATACAAAAAAATTTACAATATACTTTTAGTAATAAAATAAATCAAGCATCTAAATATTTCTTAATTTTATTAGAAATTTTACATTATTTTTTTTATATATAAGATTTAATAAAAAAAAAATTGCAAGATCATATCCTTATAAATATACTTGTAAAGATATTTTATAGGACTCATTATAGAATACACACTAACAATAATATAAAAATCAAACATCTAGCGAAAAATAAGATTATAAAAAAAATTTATTAGTCGCCTAAAACTTTTTCTTGCACTTTTATGATTCTTATACTATTTTAGTTTGTCATTATAATATAAAATTAGAGATGAGTTTTAAGATTAGGAACTTTTATTTAAAAACTAATTTTATAAAATAATAGATTTTTAAATTTATCATCATGATATTGGATAATTAAACAATAAGCATGTAATAAACCATATTTTTAAATTAAAAAATATGTATACATATAATAATGTGTCTAAGAATTATATCACCTATTGAAAACACTTTAAACAATACTAATTGTTATTTAAAAGCTCAAGTTACTAAGTTAAAGCACTTTTGAAGTGTTTGATCTTTTATAAAATTTTCTAATAAATTTGGCTATTATTGATTATATAAATTTTTAAAATATATTTTAAAAGTTAATATTTTTTTAAAATAAATTCTAAATAAATTCTAAAAATATTTTGATATTTTTAAGATGCTAATATTTAAATTTAATCTATTTTTCTATCTTAGTAATTTTTTTTATAGCAACAAGATTAATTTAAGTCAATTAAAAAGCATATTTTCTACATAAATCCCTAAAAAATCATGATATTTTTTCTCATTCTTCTTTTATCTATAATTATTATTTATGAATTCCTAAAAAATAATACATATAAGTAGAAGATAATTTTAAACATTGGTCTCAAGAACTAAATATAAATTATCATAAAAGAAAAAAAATACTAAATCAATTAAGATAATTTTCTCCAAGACTTATTGAGATTCTATTTTTATAATTTTTTTACTTAACAAGATTCTTGTAATTTATAGAACCTTCTAAATCCTAAATAATAATTAAAAAATCAAATAAAATCTATAATTTAATACTTTTTAATCCAAAAAAATTAAAATATTATTTTTAACAAATCCATAAATTAAGATATATTAGTAGGACTCACATAGCAATGCACCAACTTAATCAATCTAAAAATAATAATAATAATAATAATAATAATAATAATAATAACTACAATTAAACTTTATAATTGAATATCATATTTTTTTAAGTAATTTCAAGAAAATATCAATATTACATCTCAATTAGATATTTTTTATAACTATTGCAACATATAGCAACCATATTATTTATTGTTGAGTTTATTTCATAATTTTTATTTTATTTTATTCTTTTCAATAACTTTAGTATATATAATATTATTTAAAAGAAATAAAAGATAAAATATTCACTTTAAGAAAGTATTCTTATTTTACTTTTATATTTGGTTTTTTTTTACTTTAAAATATATATATATATATATATATATATATATATATATATATATATTTATAATAGTAATATACACACAAGATATTAAATATCAACAATATTGTGAAACTTTGTCATTTGATATAATATTGTTGTAAAGTTGTAGTTGTTCACTTTAATAGCTTCAAGTATAAGATGTGATTTTTAAAAATTAAAAATTAAAAATTATTTTTACAAATTAAGGCAAGATTTTTTTTGAAGAAGCATGTAGATAAAAGTGCAATTACAAAAGTAAACAATAATTTCTATACCATGATTCCAAATCAAACAACAAGCAATAACATGCTCAAATCAAACTAAAATAAGTATAAAAATTTAACTTCTCAAAGCAACAATATATTATTTAAAATTAAACTTACACTTCAAAATTTCCAAGAAATTTAATATTATTTTATTTAATATGAAAAATAAGTATAATTTTTTAAATAATAAATATAAGTATTTTAAGATAATTTTCATTGCTTCTACTTTCTTCAATGGCTTTAAAGAAGGTATTTTGTCTAAAACATTATGAAAAAAAAGATTTAAATAAAACATGATTATATTTTTAAAACCAATATATTTATGAAGTACATTTGTTTGTGTGTATATATATATATATATATATATATACATACATGCATACATACACACATACTCTAGTGTTTTAAACATGATCATATTAATTTCAAGCATCTTCTAGTTTATTAAATTTTGCTAAGAAATTATAATAATGATTCTTACAACTTTCCTTATAAATTGAAGGTGTATGGAATTAAATGCACAATTTTAAAAATGGTAGGTGTTACCATATACCAAGGGCTGATATGGTACATAGAACATGTCTTCAGATCTTTTTGGACCTCATTTAAACACCTTAATATTTATTAATTTTTATCAAATCTTAAAAGATAAATATTTTATTTTGTTCTATTTAAATTTGAATCATTTTTTTCTTTATGAATTGAAAAATAAATAAACAAACAACTTTTATATTAATGAGCTTTTATTATTCTAACTTGTAGCTTCATTGGTTTATAAGTATGATTTTTTTTTTAAATATTAATAAATAATATTTTATAAATATATATATATATATATATATATATATATATAGGTCATTCTCATATTATTATTCTTAATTTAAAAGTTGATATGATTGAGTTTATTCTATAATCTATGGTGAGAACAAAAGAACTTGATACAAGATTTATTCCATTATTCTAATAAGTTAGTGTGGCAAATATTACCAAGATAATAAAAACATGTTATATAAAATGGTCCACTTGTTGTGATTATAATATATATTGGGTTTATTATTAGCATTACTAATATTTTATTATGCAATATATTTCTCAATATTATTACATATGTGTATAAATAAATATGGTTAAATATTACATCCCATCTTAACATACATGAATGTGTTGTGAGAGCATTCATGGCTAAAGCATTTTCAACACTTTACCAACCAATTTTAGACTATACAATGTAATTTGATAAATATGCATAAATAATATTTTTGTTAACAAAAAAAATAGAATGAATAATTTTAACATTCTAAAAGCCAGATATTAAAATTTTTAAATATTGTTAAAAAAAAAAAAAAAAAAAAAAAAAAAAAACAACAACAACAACAACAACAACAACAACAACAACAACAACATCAACAATTAAGAAGGTAAAACTAGTTATTCATAAGATGCTATTTATTATATATAAATAAATCTAGTAAAAATATTTAAATTTTAATATTTATAATAAAATAAATTAAAATAATATAAATATTTATTCAATAAGAAAACACATAATTTACATAAAGTACAAACAATGAAGACATAAAAATCAAGAAATAAATAAGCCCTTTGATTCCTTTCTTTTTTTCTTTTTTTTCTTTTTTCCTTTTCAACTAGAGTGGTGACTTATTTTAGAAGACATGTCTCTAAAGAATAAGAGTATCAGCTAGATGAGAGTACTTAAATATATAAAATGTATACTTTTAAATATATTTTACATATACAAATATTTAAAATATGATAATAATATATATAAAATAAATTATAATATATTTATATATATAATAAAACTTTAAAAAACTTGATCAATATTTTATATCTTATATTGGAAAATATGTACTTTTATAAGAAAAAAATATACACATAATGGTTGATTATTGAGGTTTAAATTAATTATAATGACAAAGATATTATCTACTTTTTTTATTATTATTTTTTGTTGATGTTGTTGTTGTTGTTATTTTTTTAAGATATATTTTTTAAATTAATTATTTAATAAGATTATAAAATATTTTACTATTAAAATTTTATATTTTTTATTCTAATTATAATTAATTTTTATTGAATTATAAAATTATATAATTAAAGAAATAAATATATAAAAATAATAATAAATAAGCCATTTTAATTGCTACAATTGAAGATCCATTTGGAGATCTTCTAGATGCTTGAATAAATATCAAGTCTTTGTAATAAATTAGACTTGGAGGATGATTTTGGATATATAGAATCTCTTTGCTTCTATATGTAATATATTCTTATTAAAAAAAAATAAAAAATAAAAAAATAAAAAATAAAATTTTTTATATATAAGATAATATTTAATCTAATCATAAAATTTTAAAATAAAAACTTAATTATATAAAATAAATAATTATATGGACATATTATATTAAAAATATATTACATTATATTAAAAAAAATTATAAAAATTATAAAAAAAAAGAATATATAAAATATATATATATATATATTATATTATTATAATAATTAATTTAAATATAAATAAAAAATTAATTATAAATTATATATATATATATATATATATATATATATATATATATATATATATATATATATATATATATGTAACAAAATATAAAAATATATATTATGATTAAAAAATTATTCATAGACTTAAAATAATTATATTTTAAAAATAGTAATTTTTTAAATTTTTATTTTAAAAAAAAAAACATATGAATTTTGTAACATGATAGGACTTCTTAGCTAATGATCAATATAAAATCCCATCTAAGAAAAAAATTATCTTTTTATTGCTTTAGCCTTCTTTAAATACAAAAGAGACTTTAGATGTCTTTTATATATAATAAACAACATTCACACTCTTAAATTTGGCAACTCTATAGGATGAAGTGTCATCCTAGTGAACTAAACCTCAAATGCTACAAGTATAAGAAATTGGACTCTTCACATTTATAAGTTTATTACATTTAGTATAAACTGTAACTTTAGCATTAGGATTAAATATGTAGAGATGGTGCAACCAACACTACTTATAAACAAACACTACAATTTGACAATCCTTTATAATGCAATGTCTAAAAGAATATAATGTAGTTTCAATACTCTTCTTGAATACACTCTTCACAATTCCAACTATAAAATGAGCTTTGTCACATTTTAAGTGAATTTTCTATTAAAAATTAAAAAATGAGTTATAATCCACTAGCATCAAATACTCAATTTGGCACCTAATACAAAGTGCTTACATGTAAAATATATTGGACTAATTTATTACAACTACATACTAATGCATATTATGAGCACTTTTTTTCATAGACAATGTGCTTAAATATTTTGACATACAATTCCAATTGGGATTGTTTGTTGAATTTTATATTTTAATGCACAGTCTTGAGCAGGATTATATATTGCTTGAATAATATTTAATTATATTTTGAAATATAAATTATATTAAACTAAGACAATATAGAAATGTACATCTTAAAATGCTATCATATTGTAACATGGCTATAGGATGAAAGAACAAAAGAAGACATATATTATAGAGAAGCTTAATTGAAGATTAAATTATAAAATTACTTTTAAAAATACAAATAAAAAAATAAAGAGATAATAAAAATATTTAATATTAATACAACCTTTTTATTAAAAAAAACTTCTATTTATTTTGTAAGACCATAAATAAGACAAAACAAGGTAGATTAGCAAAAATACTACTATAGACATCTTAAAATCAAAGTAAACGATAGTTTTCAATAAAAATTACTTAAAAAAATCTTGAATTGGTATCTGCAGAGGACTAGTTGTGAACTAAGATTGAAACCAAACTTTAAAGCATAAAATTGTGTACTTACAACAGATAGAGAGTTCTTTTGTTGATCAAAGAATGGAATTTGAAAGCAGACTTGATAGGATTTCTTTGAGTATTGATTTTAAGGATTTTGAGTTTATAGTGACTTTGTGAGAGCTATATAAAGTCAAGGTTTTACTTGTGTGACTTTGATTATTAAGAAATAAAGTGGATTTATATTTTTTAAATAAATTGAGAATTTTATAATAAATCTATAAATAAAAATTTGTAAATTTGTGAATATAATTGTGTTAAATGTTTATTATAAATTTGAGCATAATCTAATAGTTAGATCAAAGGTTACTAAAATTTAAGTGAATTAAGATCTTAGAAATTGGATTTTGAAGGTCACTACAGGTTTTTGTGATTTTGAGAAATTTTCTAATTAGATTGGAATAGTTTTTTTTTGAGCTGGTAGTTAGCATTTTTGTAAAACTTTTTAATGCTTTTTCAGACTTGTCATCCCAAATAAATTTTTCTTTGCTAGTAAGTCATATTAATAGAGCTGCAATCTTGAAATAATCCTTAATAAAGATTTTGTAAAAATTTATAAATTTCAAAAAATATTATATATTTCTAGTTGACAATAATTATTTCCATTCTATAATAGTTTGTATTTTCTTTAGATCTATAAAAATCTTATTTTTAAAAGCAATATATTCTAAAAATTTAAATAATAGTTGATAGAAAGAGCACTTCTTCAATTTGGCATACAATGTACTTCTTGTAATTTTTTCAATACCACACATATATAATATTTATGGTCTTATTTACTCGTTGAAAAGATCAAGATATCATCTAAGCAGATGTCAAAGACATGAATCATGAAAGAACAAAATGTTAATACACTCTTGTGTCACTCAAAGAATAGAAAATCACTTGAAGATGGAATAATATTAAAACTAGAATGGCTATTACTAAAAACAAGGAAATTAGAGACTCTTGAAATAAGACTAAGAACAAAAAAAAAATATTAATAAGAGTAAAGAAGGCTTCATTCTTGTCTCTATATATACTATCTACCTAAGAGTTACGTGGCGGTATTCTATAGGACCTCCAACACGTGTCCAATTTGTAAGGTACATGTCTAATTTGTAAGACATGTATTAAACTTGTAAGACAAGTTTTCTATATGTGCACTACATATTTAGCTTGTTCCATAAGCTGTAAACATGTGCAACACGTGGCTAACTTGTTGGCTAAGTTTCTAGCCTATCAATCACTTATAACGATGTATAAGAGTGAAACTGCGTTTATGAAGCTTTTAGAAAGTTTTTTTCTAAGATATTATCAAATTAATATTTTTCTACCTACTCCTATCTATCCATATTAACTAAATAATTATTAGAGTAAATCTTATGTCTGTGATAATAAATAATTACAAAGTCATCTAAATATTTTTAAAAGATATCATTCATCATATGTTGAAAGATTATAAGTGCATTCATAAGTCTAAAAAATATAATATTGTACTCAAAATGTCCATACCTTATACAAAATATTATCTTCCATTGATTTTCTTCTTTGATCCTAACTAGATTGTAGGCGCCTATCAAATCAATCTTTATAAAAATCTTTGCTTGTCATATTTGTTCTAATAATCTTGAAATTAATAGTAATGAATAGTGATTTTTTATAATCACCTTATTCAAATTTCAATAGTTATTATGTATATAAAGAACCATCTTTTTTCTTCACAAATAAGATAGGGATTACACAAGCAATTTTGAATCTCTAATGAAATTATTTATCAGATTTTCATCAATATATTTTTGCAAGGTTGTAAGCTTTGTCTATGAAAGATTATAAATTGGACCAAATAGAAGTTGAATTCCATCCTATAATTCAATTGCTCAGCCATAAAGACAATGTTCTCATAACATGTATATTTTTTTTTTTCAAATACATCTTTAAAATTACAATATTGATTGGAAATATCTTCCTTGAGTTGCCTAGTTGGATCTTTTATTAGAGTAGCATATAATGCAAATATAATTCTTTTCTTTACAGCCTACATAAATATTTTAGCTCCAAGAAATGAAGTTGCACCATGTTTCTTCTTGTGATATTTGAACCTTAAGAAAATCTTTTGGAAATTCCAATCAATATCAAAATAATGTAATTCAAACTAAGAGAGTCTAATAATAATAGGATTTTTTAGACATTGAATGATGTTGAAGATAATGTATGATACTTGATCTTCTAATACCACTTCTAATAGTTGGATTTCTTCAATAACATCCCTTAATGCAAGATTTTGTCTATCTCAAGGACAATAACTGGATGAAGTCAAATAAACAAGTGAGACCTCTCTCAAAGAAATAAATATAAAGAAGTATATATATTAAAAAGAAATTGGAATGGCTAATGCCAAAAGACAAGAAAATTAGAGACCCTTGAACTAGACTAGAAACAAGAAAGGAGTTAACAAGAGTGAAGAAGGCTTCACTCTTGTCTCTATTTATACTATCTACCTAAGAGCTAAGTGGCGACGTTCTATAGGACCTCCAACACGTATCCAATTTATAAGACACGTGTCCAAGTTGCAAGACACGTGTCGAACTTGCAGGGCAAGTTTCCTATATGTTCGCCACGTATTTAGCTTGGTCTTCAAGCTACCAACATGTGCGACATGTGGCTAACTTATTGACCAAGTTTCTAATCCAAAAGTCTACTATGGACACTTATAAAGTCAAAGCAGCGTCTATGAAGTTTTTAGGAAGTTTCTCTAAAGATATTATGGAATTAACCTACTTTTATCTTCTTTTATCTAGTTCTATCTGATCACATAGGTAACTATGTATATGTCCGTGACAAAACCTCAAAAATGATCAAATAATTTGGTGTTCTTCTTGTCTTTGTGTGAGATATTATTGATTGTTCAAAAGACCAATCAACCATCTTTATATAAAATATATATTAGAGTTTATTACTAATACCATTTAATAGATTATAGACTTCATCAATTTATAAAACAACTCAATTATTCTTTGTAGAA